>JAMPIV010007730.1:102500-379414 GCA_024509875.1 Oreohelix idahoensis
AATGTGTTCATTTGTTGCAGTTTTCGTAACTTTATTTATTCTTTACTTAGACAGGGGTGTCGGCCCTGTGCTAAAACCCCCAACCTAGAGGACCAAAGTATCTGCTTTAGTCTGACCCCTACACGCGCAGACCTGTCCAGCTTGGTAGAACCTCTCAGGACAAATAAATGTAGGGATGAGTAAAACAGAGATCAAAAGCTTAATTAAAAGAAAAATAACTTACGAATAAAGCATAAGAGATATTACTGAGAAATACTTACCTATACTCCAGAGGATGTTCCGTACTAATAACTTGGATACCTTCACATGTCGGCATAGAAGGAAATGAAAAGGCAGATAAAGAAACTAAGAAAAACTAGGAAAAATAGAAACCAAATAAATGTAGGGATGAGTAAAGCAGAGATCAAAAGCTTAATTAAAAGAATAATAACTGACGAATGGACAGTAGAGTGGGATGGAAGCCTGAAGAGCAGACCTGCATATAAATTGTTCAAGACTCCAACGAGAACGTGTTAGGTATCTAGAGAACTAAAAATCCTTAGCAATAAGAAACCTCTTATACTGTAACTAGGAATGGGATATTTTAGAAACGAACCTTACTGTGCAAAGTGTCTTGACAAAAAATAATATAGCGCATTTCCTACTAAAATGTAGGAAGTATACACAACAGAGATAACCAATATTAGATTATTTTTAGGCAAGCAATTCATCCATAACTGTGGAACATGTGTTGAGAATAGATAGACCTAGAGAACTGCACAATATAGTAAAACAGTATATAACAAGAACTAAAATTAATATATAAAGATCAGTGATGGTGTGAGGATAAGGGGTAGTCTGATGGAGTACATGTGTGGATAATGGCAGATAGTTGGTGGATTTGATGTAATCTTGGACACCTCCAGGCTTTCTCACCCCCTTCCACCTTGTTAACAGCTGGGCAGTTGTGAGAGACTACTTTGTTTTTTTGTTGTTGTTTTTTTTTATTCTTTGGTTATTTAGTTTTTGGTTTTTTTCATGTTTTTATTAATTTGTTTGTATTTTTATTGTTTGTTTGTTTCTTTGAAAGGGGGTGTCATACACAGATTGATTCACACAATTTTGATTTACTATATTTAGACTGAGTGGTCGGCAGAAGAAGATACTATATTTGGATATCGGAAATCTGATATTATTGTTTTGAATTTATTACACTTTATGTTTTAATTATAACCCATCAAGGGTTGAAAGCGATACTGTGTTTAAAAAATTAAAAAAAACTGACGAATGGTCAGTAGAGTGGGATGAGAGTCTGAAGGGCAGACATGCATATAAATTGTTCAAGACTCCAACGAGAAATTACAGGCGACCCAGAAGCCAAAGTGTACCGGATACGTAATAGACCAAATAAGTGGGGAGTGTTATGCCGACCAGAGATACCTATTCCACACTTTGTAGACCTTCGGATCGCTGTCCAGGGTTCACCAACACCAGTGACGGTTCCAGGGGGTTGTCACTGGGGGTGCTGCACTGTTCATTCATTTAAAATACTATACATAACACTCACAAATTGTGACCACCATGTGAAATATCAACCCAGACACACATGATTAGTGTCTTATCTCATCTAAAATCTGTTCAAGAAGTTCTGAAAAGTTATTTTAAAAGTTTACTGCAACTAGGAGTAATCATTGTCAGTCGTAGCAGCTTCCCGAGTCTCAAACCAGGTTACACAGACATGTATGCTGCTATTTCTCGTGTTTAAAATTTTCATTGTAACTTCCCTTTAATTAGAGATAATTTCCACATGGGCTGTGTTCCGTTGCAGCTCTAGTTAAAAAACTCAAACCAATCGCAGCTGGCCTCTTCTGTGTGTATAACAAGCATTCGCTTATAAGAGGTCAAGGTTGTAATATGAATACATTAAAGTACGAACCACACATTGTAATATAATGCGAATCTTGACATGTACGATATTCTGTAAATAAACATGGCTACAAACTGAACATGCTTTTACTGAGTGCCTTCTGAAACATGTGTGTGCTTGTGTAGATGACGAGGTAATGCTTATATACATACATCATAACATTACAAAGGTCACTTGAGCTGTCATCGTTTGCAGCCCTTACCACAAAACGGTGTTGGATATTTTTTTTAAATTTTATTTAACCCTTCCGGTGTAACCTCAATTTTTTGTGTTTTTTGGTCTGTCCGTATTATGTATTATAATGTAGTAGAGACAGTATTCAGTCCTTTTCTTTACAGGGGGTGCTGCAGCTCAACAGCTCATTAAAATCATGGTGACGATACCCGGGCGTCGAATGGTATGCACGCACTGTGGGGAACATACCCACTGGGCAAACAAGTGCCCGAAAAAACCAACCACAGTTAAAACCACCTCCTGGCGACAGCTGCCACGGACAGAAGCAACAGTGCCGGAACAGAGCAAACAGACTGCTCAAGCGTCGCAATCAAGAGACCCACCACCGACAGATGATGGCTTCGAGGTCGTCTGTAGGGACAGAAAAAGATAAAGGCGGCATTCTGCTCCTGGTAGCGCCTGTGGTGGGTTTTGATGTTAAGAAGAATGGTGTGCGTATAGTTGTACTTGAGTGAGATCAACTGTGAAGGTCTCTGAGGTAAACAATGAACAACTGTATTACAGAGTACCTTTCTTGTTACCACCTTACGATCTCACTCGAAGTTATATTCTTTCTGACTAGCGTGACTGAAAGCTACATAAAGTGTCTAGGGTATTGTAAGAGTGTTGTAAAAGAATCTCAATACAAAAACATATACAAACATATACTAAGTACTATGATAAACTCAACTAACTCCAGCTGTTAAATTTTATATTTAAAATATTTTTTGTTAAAATTTATTGGTCCTGAGCCTAAAGTTGTTTTGGTCAGGACTACAGTTCAATGAGAATCAATTTAGATGGATAGATATATTTACAAATATATATAAAGATATTTATATGCAACAGACAATATGTCCATAGTACATTGCTACAAATGTTCACTTTGGTGTTGTTTACTCTATTTTAATACTGGGAATGGGAAGCAGGTTGGGGATTGTCATCATTCCAATGTCTCTTGTTTCACTATGATTGTTCCTTATATTCTTTAGGAGGAATGTTTTTGTAAGCACAGGAGATTATTCTCTATTAGCGATAATTTGTCCCAGGCCAGATATAGCACTTATCTGGTTCCTGGAATAAGTCGCAGTTGTAGTCGGTTTGGCCAAACACTTCAGTCTCCTCTGGTCTTGACTTCTTTAATACAAGTAGGTGCCAGAGACTCTTTGAAATCTTGCAGACTTCTTCACTGATCGAGTACTAGCACCAGACAAGTGCCAGCAGGAACCCCTGTCGATGCAGGTTATGGTTCTGTCTTAATATCAAACTAAGTCCTCATAATTTACATGTAAACATATATGCATTACAAAAGAACATGGTCAGCTCTCTCTGACAACCCTGCTTCTCCCCTTTTAGTTTGATGGAACAAATTTTACCAGTTTTCTTTTCTCTTCCCTAATGGATGCTACGCCTCTGTCATTCCTGCAATAATCTTTTCCATGCAATAAGATAGGTGTAATGTTCCTGTATGACCATCATATATATAGTCCTGTAGTTTTAAATTTCTAGATAGTCCCTTATATGATGGATCAACATCTAGGCCATGCCTAAGTCTGTTATGGAACCATTTAATTACAATCTTTTTTCATGGCCTTTTCTTACACACAACCCTTTGTTAATTAAAAAGTCAATAAAATCAATCTTACCACATATCAAGGAAATATAAACAAGTAACGATGAATTAGGCAATAGAATATAGCACACTTTCATCACTGCCTCTGTTCAGACTGCTTTCTGATGGTAGTATTATTAATAAAAAAAACACAAGTCTGTTCATCGCTGCTTGCTCCTCTGAATATTTTGGAAAAATGGCAGCGAGCATCCTACTATTCCTATCATGTTAAAAAGCTTTTTCCAATGAGACCAAGCATCTCTTTTTTTTAATGAATTCTTTTTTTTTTTTTTTTAAATATCTCAAACCCTATGCGTTACTATTACCAACTAGATTTGTATATTTAGGTCAGCCAATAATATTACGGCTTCCTTCAAATTCCATCCAATCCCTTTCATTGTACTATCTTAGCCTTTCTCTCACCTAATTGTTTTCCAAAAAAATATGCTATCCAATCTAAGCAGACATGACTTGACCTGACAGTATCTCCGATTCTCTATGTATTATCCCCAATATTTGATTATCTAATGGACTATTTATGTAATTGATAACATATTCTTAGTCAGCAAGGCCACAGTTACAAGATTATATGACTTTTATGGGGCTACATGGCTTGGTTCAATATTCCATATTTTTTTTCCATGTTAGTTGTTGATTTTTAAACTACCTCCTGTTCAATTCTTTTCTCATGTACTTTCAAGCTAATTACGAGAGTTTATGTCATTCGCAATAAGAGCTAAGCGTGTTTTACTGATCGTAGTGTCCACTTTTTCTAACGTTACATCGTATTTTAAACCACCTAAGGGCAATACTAACAAGTTAGTTTTATTTTTAGAAACAATTGTGAGACGTGATTTGCGTTGGTTATCTATCCGTGCCCCTCCCTTCTACAATGTATTTAGGCAAATACTTAGTTGACCTAGGAAAGTGTTACGTTTGTCTCAAGGACGAATTTGAAAAATTGGGTACCTTTTTGGTTCGGCTAAAGCGTTATCAAATAATAAGCTGAAGGCGTAGGCGACGACTATGATTCTCGCAGAAAATTTTTAGTACTATCCTATCTTTGACTGTATGCACTATACTGTTATATTCTAATTTAGATATTGTATTTAGAAGTTCACCACACATCTCCCCACTTAGAACAGACTATCATATGTCAGTTCCTTCTTCTAAATACACATAGATAAATTTACTACCTATGCCTGGTGACTACTCTGATGTTCGTCATACGGATGTCTGCTTAAAAAATCTGCACCTACATTGGTTTTGCCTGGAATATATTCTATGGTAAACTGGTATGGCTGTAGGAGCAACGACCAACGTAATAATCTAGCATTTTCATGCCTTGCTTGTGACAGACACACGAGTGGTTTATGATCTGTTTGGATCTTAAATGATTTACCATAAAGATAAATCTGGAACTTTTTTATAGCCCATATGACAGCTAAACATTCTTTTTCACTTGTTGAATATTTTTGTTCTGCTGTTTTCAACTTTCTGCTAGCATAAGCAACTGGGGTTAATTCCCCATCAAGTGAATTGGACCTTTGTAATAGAGCTGCACCCAAACCTATATTACTAGCATCCGTTCTCACAATGAATTCTTGACTCAAGTCAGGTAATTTCAAAATCGGCCTGCTTGTGAGCTTGTCTTTCAACTCTTGGTCGGTTAATTCACACTGCGCTGACCAAGTAATTCTATCAGGATTTCCTTTGCGCGTTAAATCAGTCAAAGGAGCACATATGGAGTTAAAGTTTTTAATATACTTTTGGTAGAAACCACATAATGAGATAAAAGATCGCACATCTTTTTTTGTCTGTGGTCTTGGTGCTCTTTTCAACTTCTCCAGGTTCTTGGGGTCAGGGGTCATGTTTCCCTGATGTACTGTGTGTCCCAAGAATTCCAGCTCTTTACATCCAAAACAGCATTTTGTCGGTCTAGCGGTCAAATTTGTCTCTCTAAGTCGATTAAACAACATATCCAGAGAGTTAATGTGTTCCTCAAATGTTTCAGTCGCTATGAGAATATCATCCATGAAGTTGGTGATGCGTGGATTATTCAGGGGATCCAGTAATTTTCTCATCATCCTCGAAAACACACTCGGTGCATTTTTCAGCCCGAATGGCAACACGTTAAATTCATAATGTCCTTCCGAGGTGGTAAAGGCTAAATAAGGTCTAACCTCCGGCTTTACTGGAATCTGATAGTAGCCTTTGCTCAGATCCACTTTAGAGAAATATTTAGCTTTATTCAACCTGGCAAACAGCTGATTTGTATCAGGTAATGGATCCACCTGACCTTCTGTGACAGCATTCAGTTTCCTGTAATCTATACACAGTCTGTGTTCTCCAGAGGGTTTTCTTAACAGAACCACACTGGAGCTGTAAGGAGATTCACTGTGCGAGATAATCCCTTCTCTCAACAGATAATCTATCTCCTCCTTTAAAGCTTTTTCTTTAGCAAACGGAATCGAATAGGCTCGCATACAGATTGGTGTTGGGTTTATGAGTTTCATATCTTATTCTAATAAATTTGTATGCCCCGGTCGGTCCGTTAACACATCTGTATGAACATTCAGAACCTGTTGAACTCTCTCCCTCTGATGTTTCGTTAAGTGTGTACTGATTTTTACCTGTGCAGCGGTCTCACAAGGGTGTAAAGGATATTCATGAAAGGTGAGTGGTTCCTTTTTCATTTCCATTGCAACAGACAAGGTCAGTAGGTGTGTCTCCTCCTGGTTTTCTCTAACCAGATATTTTTTCAGGAGATTCACATGATAGATTTTCTCTTTCCCCTTCTTATCTATCTTATAATTTGTTCTAGACACCTTCTCTAGAACTGTATATGGACCTTGCCATCCAATTTGCAATTTATTATGGCTGCGGGCAGTAGAAGGAGCACCTTCTCTCCCACAGCTAATTCTCTGTCCTTCGCTTTTTTATTGTAATAGGCAGCATGCTTTTTCCTGGCTTGTCTCAAATTTTCATTGGCACGTTTCCAGCCAGTTTTAAGACGAGTAGTCAGTTCGTTCACATATTGATATGATGAGGTAATATTTTCTTCTGCCTTTTCATCGGTCCAAGTCCTTAACAATGCTTCTAATGGACCTTTTATTGGCCTTCCAAATAACAAGGTTGCCGGGGCCATACCGGTTGAACTATGGGGTACTTTCCGATAGGCAAACAGGGCAGCGGGAAGGTATTGGTCCCATGTATCTGGTTTTTCATGTGCCAACTTTCTCAGGATTGACATGAGTGTCCCGTTAAATCTTTCCACTTGGCCATTTCCTTGGGGATGGTACGGGCTACAATGAAAGTGTTTGGCTTGAAAGATCCTGAATACTTCTTCAGTTAGTTTCCCTTTGAACTGAGAGCCATTATCAGTCAAAATTTGGTTGGGAAAGCCTAACCTGGTGAAGATTGTGAGTAATGCCTCTGCCACATGTTTCGAATCGATTGATGACAGGGCTACCGCCTCTCCCCACATAGAACAAGTGTCCACCAGAGTCAGAATGTAACTGTTCCTCCTCTTGGTCCGAGTGAGAGGTCCCACAATGTCCTCGGCAACTCTTTCAAAAGGTGTTCCCACTATGGGCATTTCCCCTAGAGTTGCTGGAGCAGTCCAATGCTTTGGAGCTACCCGTTGGCATTCTGGACAGGATTTTACATATCTCTTTACGTCTTCAGTTATTCCTGGCCAGAAATAATGACAAGCTATACGCAGTCCTGTTGCGCTGATCCCCATATGGCCACTGAAGGGAATCGCATGCCCTAGTTCCAACACTTTAGTCCTTTATGAAATGGGAATGACCAGCTGTCCATGACCATTGGATCCAGTTCCAGCCTTCCTATAAATCAATTTGTTCTTCATATAGAAGTCTCCCTTGCCTGGAGGTGTATGACATTTGGGCAATTTCTTAAAACAAGGCTTGAGGGTCTTATCCTCCGCCTGCGCTTTCCTCATCTCATCTGGATGGGTATTTATTGGATTATCCTCCTCCTTTTTAGACTGTGATCTGGTCTGCACTGTTGCCATGATCACGGGTCTCTTGGGATTCCCCAAAGAAGACATATCTACACCCCAATATCAGAGGGTAGATTGGTTCATTTATCACTGCTGCTTTTATGATTCCTTCCACATATCGCGTTTTCACATTTATCCTGGCGACGGGAAGTGTCATGGTCGCTACGTCCTTGGTTGCAGCTTGAATTTCCACTGTTTCTGTGGTGTATTGATCTGCTTGCACTAGGTGAGAACTCACAACTGAATCATAATCTAATCCAGTATCATACAAACACCTTATGGTGACTCCATTGCATGTTACATCTTCACACACTGGGGGGTGGTAAGGTTCCTGTTGTTCAGTAGAGTTGACCTTTACTCCCTTTCTCCCCATTTTCATTGCAGCGAAATTAGGAGGTTTCCTTCTACAATTGTCGGTGTTATGGTTGTTCATCTGACACTTTTTACACCACTTCTTTCCTTGGTTAAAAGGTTTTCTTTCATCATATTTCCTTTCATTGAATTGTGGGGTTTTATTTTTATAGTCATTGTGTGGCCTATCAAACTGTTGCTTACCTTTGTTCTGTTCCCTATGGTCAAACCTATTAAAGTTTTGTGGTGCCTTAAAATTGTCTACCTGTTTCTTTTTATTGCCAACTACTTCTGCTTGGGCTGCCTGATACCTCTCAGCGACATTGAGTAACTCACCCAGCCTCTCTGCACCTTGTTCCATGAGAAACTTTCTCAGGTCTGGAGCTATGGACTCTCTTAATTGCTCAATCAGGATCATTTCCTTAAGATCTTGGGTTTTCCCCAGAGCAGTCCATTTCTCCAAATAGGTCTCTAACCGTGCAGAGAACTGGTGATAGGTCTCACCCGACAGTGGTTTGGCATTCCTAAATTTTTTTCTATACAATTTTCCATTTTTTTTTATATCTTAAAAAAAGAGCCTGCTTTAGCATGTCGTAACTGTCTTGGTCATCTCTGCTCATTTTGGCAAAAACTTCATAAGCTGTTCCCCTAAGCCCCTGGGATAACTTGAGGCTCCACCTCTCTCTCTCTAACCCATATGTAGTAGCCAAAAGCTCAAACCTACTTAAATACCCTTCTATGTCATCATCTTTCTCAACAAAATGGTCTACATGAAAACCCATAACTGAGGTTGAGGCTCCCTGACTAGCAGTGGCATCTGAGGCAAAGGGACTGGCACCATTTTCAGGAGCATGGCCTTGAAATTCTAACTCCCTTAGTCGTAGCTCGTACTCCTTCTGTAATCTCTTCTCCTCCTTTGCTGCTTCCCTCTCTGCAACCAATCTCTTTTCTTCTCTTTCTGCAGCCTGTCTCTTTTCTTCTCTTTCTGCAGCCAATCTCTTTTCCTCTGCCTCCAACTTCTTCTCTTCATACTGGAGCCTTTTAATCTCTGTCTCCCTATCTGCCTCCAATGCCCTAGCCTCCTTGTCAGCCTCAATCTGCAGCCTCTTAAGTTCTTTGTCAGCCTCTAACTTTCTTTCTGCTTCTAACTTCCTGTCTTCCCTATCTCGTTCAATAAATTTGTCACATTCTGAAGTTACATATTGAACAAGCTCTGGTCCATCCATGCCCATCTCTTTAGCAGTCTGCACAGCGGCAGATCTGAACTTGGCTAAATCAGCCATTCTAACTCAAGCAGGTCTAATCAGGTTCTAAGGCAATCTTAAACTTAACTAAAATAAATACTAACTATAATTAACTAATTACTACTGGCTGTGACAACGTATCACTGTAATCTCCTCTTAATTATTTTTATCTTCTTAGGGGATGTTTCTACTGCTAATTTTTATTCCTGGAGTTAGTCAATATATGCTGTATGAGATTCCTATTTCAAACATTTATCTAACTATGCCAAGTTCAAATCTCGGACTTAGAGACCCCAATATATGTGGTGGGTTTTGATGTTAAGAAGAATGGTGTGCGTATAGTTGTACTTGAGTGAGATCAACTGTGAAGGTCTCTGAGGTAAACAATGAACAACTGTATTACAGAGTACCTTTCTTGTTACCACCTTACGATCTCACTCGAAGTTATATTCTTTCTGACTAGCGTGATTGAAAGCTACATAAAGTGTCTAGGGTATTGTAAGAGTGTTGTAAAAGAATCTCAATACAAAAACATATACAAACATATACTAAGTACTATGATAAACTCAACTAACTCCAGCTGTTAAATTTTATATTTAAAATATTTTTTGTTAAAATGTATTGGTCCTGAGCCTAAAGTTGTTTTGGTCAGGACTACAGTTCAATGAGAATCAATTTAGATGGATAGATATATTTACAAATATATATAAAGATATTTACATGCAACAGACAATATGTCCATAGTACATTGCTACAAATGTTCACTTTGATGTTGTTTACTCTATTTTAATACTGGGAATGGGAAGCAGGTTGGGGATTGTCATCATTCCAATGTCTCTTGTTTCACTATGATTGTTCCTTATATTCTTTAGGAGGAATGTTTTTGTAAGCACATGAGATTATTCTCTATTAGTGATAATTTGTCCCAGGCCAGATATAGCACTTATCTGGTTCCTGGAATAAGCCGCAGTTGTAGTCGGTTTGGCCAAACACTTCAGTCTCCTCTGGTCTTGACTTCTTTAATACAAGTAGGTGCCAGAGACTCTTTGAAATCTTGCAGACTTCTTCACTGATCGAGTACTAGCACCAGACAAGTGCCAGCAGGAACCCCTGTCGATGCAAGTTATGGTTCTGTCTTAATATCAAACTAAGTCCTCATAATTTACATGTAAACATATATGCATTACAAAAGAACATGGTCAGCTCTCTCTGACAACCCTGCTTCTCCCCTTTTAGTTTGATGGAACAAATTTTACCAGTTTTCTTTTCTCTTCCCTAATGGATGCTACGCCTCTGTCATTCCTGCAATAATCTTTTCCATGCAATAAGATAGGTGTAATGTTCCTGTATGACCATCATATATATAGTCCTGTAGTTTTAAATTTCTAGATAGTCCCTTATATGATGGATCAACATCTAGGCCATGCCTAAGTCTGTTATGGAACCATTTAATTACAATCTTTTTTCATGGCCTTTTCTTACACACAACCCTTTGTTAATTAAAAAGTCAATAAGATCAATCTTACCACATATCAAGGAAATATAAACAAGTAACGATGAATTAGGCAATAGAATATAGCACACTTTCATCACTGCCTCTGTTCAGACTGCTTTCTGATGGTAGTATTATTAATAAAAAAAACACAAGTCTGTTCATCGCTGCTTGCTCCTCTGAATATTTTGGAAAAATGGCAGCGAGCATCCTACTATTCCTATCATGTTAAAAAGCTTTGGCCAATGAGATCAAGCATCTCTTTTTTTTTGAATGAATTCTTTTTTTTTTTTTTTTAAATATCTCAAACCCTATGCGTTACTATTACCAACTAGATTTGTATATTTAGGTCAGCCAATAATATTACGTCTTCCTTCAAATTCCATCCAATCCCTTTCATTGTACTATCTTAGCCTTTCTCTCACCTAATTGTTTTCCAAAAAAATATGTTATCCAATCTAAGCAGACATGACTTGACCTGACAGTATCTCCGATTCTCTATGTATTATCCCCAATATTTGATTATCTAATGGACTATTTATGTAATTGATAACATATTCTTAGTCAGCAAGGCCACAGGTACACGAATATATGATTTTTATGGGGCTACGTGGCTTGGTTCAATATTCCATATTTTTTTTCCATGTTAGTTGTTGATTTTTAAACTACCTCCTGTTCAATTCTTTTCTCATGTACTTTCAAGCTAATACGAAAGTTTATGTCATTCGCAATAAGAGCTAAGCGTGTTTTACTGATCGTAGTGTCCACTTTTTCTAACGTTACCTCTCCACATGTAAGCCTACCTTGCCGTGGTTGGAGAGCTTGAGCGCCTCAATGATCCCGGGAGCTATGCCGGCGGGAGTTTTACTCCTAGCAGGGTCACCCAAGCCGGACAGGTCCTGGGTGAGGGGCCAGACTAAATGGGCTGAGGAGTGGGTGGAACCCTATAGGTGTAGATGCAGAACCCACCGGCGAGTGGTACATGCTCTGGTCTGCACCAATCCACCCCCACTTCATGGGTTAAATGCTTTCTTGCCTCATTCTTCACTGTTTGTCGTCTATCACGCCCATGGCGACCGTTGCCTCAATTGGCTGTGTGTGGTGTACCCGGAAACGGGGCCTCCCAGTACTGAGGCAAAGTTAAGTCCCCGATGTCACTTATCGGTGCAGAATTGAGAGAGATGGCTGAGCATCACAATCCCTCCTGTGTTGCAGCATGATGAGAACCCAGCATTGCACACTGAGCTTGGGGGGATCACTTGGGCACCAGACTTAATACTGGCTCTTGACTGGATGGCCGCATGCAGGAGATTTCTACAATGGAGGGTTGGCAGGTGGTGGGTATCGGGAAGTGGCTCTGTGCAGGACGTGAGGATTCCTTGGGAGAGCCCAGAACCAGAGCACAGCATTGTGCAAGCTCTGCATAGTTGGAGAGCCCCCTGGATGACGGGGAATGCACAGTGTGCTACCCCACCTATCCCCAACTGCTAACTTAGAACCAGAAGTGGGGTCCTCTGTATGCGTGCCAGGCCAGGATAAAATGCCTGGGAAAGAGACTGGAGCTCAGAACTCCCTAACTCAAAGTTGCAGGATGGCAGAAAAGCCACGGGAAAGACAGGGCTATTTTGAAGATAACGCAACCATATTTTCACCATACGAGCTCGGACGCCGCCTCGGTAAACAAGGTCCGCGCAGAGCAGTGACACCCCCAGGCTGCTTGCGAATAGTCTACTACTGGGAACATAAACAGATTAGGGATGAGCCCACTCTCCCGTTGAACAGGTGCTAAAGTCGTAGATACTGGGCCAGAAGGCGCACCGGAAACCACAGTATCATGCAACTCGCTTTTTTTTTTTTTTTTTTTTTCTATGGAGAGTACACCGTCTAACGTTACATCGTATTTTAAACCGCCTACGGGCAATACTAGCAAGTTAGTTTTATTTTTAGAAACAATTGTGAGACGTCATTTGCGTTGGTTATCTATCCGTGCCCCTCCCTTCTACAATGTATTTAGGCAAATACTTAGTTGACCTAGGAAAGTGTTACGTTTGTCTCAAGGATGAATTTGAAAAATTGGGTACCCTTTTTGGTTCGGCTAAGGCGTTATCAAATAATAAGCTGAAGGCGTAGGCGACGACTATGATTCTCGCAGAAAATTTTTAGTACTATCCTATCTTTGACTGTATGCACTATACTGTTATATTCTAATTTAGATATTGTATTTAGAAGTTCACCACAGCGCCAACAAGCTGAAACAATAACAAGACATAAAACATTTAAACCATCCACCGCGGCGAAAGCAACAAAAACGACATCCAGCCAAAATTCAACAACACCAGTAACCAAAGAAGCAGCACCATCATCCACCCGGACACTTTGTAAACTTGGTCTTTCAATAGCTTCCCTCTCCCCCTGGTCCACCTATTGTGCCTCCGAGGCATCTGTGGTAAAGTGGGATGTTATAAATATTTATAGGGGACTTAGTGTACTGACTGAGATCAGCTGTGAAGGTATCTATATCTAATAAGAGTAGTGTATTATAGATAACCTTACTTACTGCCACATATGTATACCTCAGTCAGAATTATTCTGGAATAGTGTGATGACTACGTTATATGTCTAGGGTATGTGTATGATGAAGTGTAAGTCATAACAACAACAGACAGATAAACAATTTAATTTATTCCACCACACTTGACAACACTGTGACACTCACATACATATAACACTCTAAGAGGATATCTTAAAGGAGTCACTGATAACTTTTCAAATAACAATATGTATTCAGTGCTGTCATGAATGTATATGTGTCCTGATTCAAATACAAAGGGAACCAGGAATCACAATCAATTTTAATTACAAGTTTTATGTACAGAATTTATTAATATGATTCTTATAGTGACATATATTATTAATGGTATCCTATGTGTGTCAGTTGTGTAGTGGTAATATGAGGTAATACTGGTTTTGTTTTGTTCAAGCTCTGTTGGTATTTGTCATCATGACTTCAATAGTTTGTTTCTATTGGAACTAGTATTGGAGATGTTCTCAGTTCCTGGTATTAAAACAATTAAATTCCCCTCTTAATTTTAGTTTATAATGTCATTTTAAGATGGGGGTACATAATGTTGAGCTCCATGGCCACACTCTCTTATCTTGCGTGATGACTGCAGTAAAAGACTCCTCTGCTCGATTACTTAAATGAGTTCTGGAGCCACCCCACTGGTTGCTATATGGACCAAGGAGTATGCTGTCCACCTCTGGCTTCAGCAAAGCTCTGACCAGGTGCTGCTCAATAACTTTAAGACCACGGTCCCTGAAACAAGAAGGTTGTACCTTCTACGTCAGAACTAATTTATACTCCATTTCTACACTGAGCACAATACATCACAAACATTGAGTTCAGAGCGTTAGGCCAACTGTCAGCTTCATCTGAAATACTTTATACCAGTATTTCCCTCCCTAATGGTTACTACGCCTCTGCAATTCCAGCATTATTTCTTTCTAGTTAATAATCTAGGTGTCAGTGTACTGTTTGGCCATTCCATGCAGTTTTACTTTCCTCCGACACCTTCTGTTCAGGCTGGAGCACTATAGGCTTTACATCATGTTCGCTACTGAACCACACATATATACAGACATAAATTATCAATTTACATTCAATTTTCATTAAAAGATATTGAATATTTCAAGCTTACCACAATTCATGGAAATAATAATAAACAGTTTCGTTGACTGGCAATGAATATAGCACAACTCCGATCTGCCGATGTCCCAGGCTTTATTTTATAAAAAATATACACTGGTGCTCAACGCACTGCTTCTTAGTAGGTTTATTACAAGATGTGGCAATGGACAGACGCTCTGAATTGAGTATATTCGCAGCTCTACCCAATCAAACCATGTCTACACATCTTTTCAAAAAAGTACCCCTTTCTCACGTTTCCCCTGACAACACAAGATAGTATTTATAGTCCGACCAATCGTGTTTAGTCTTTCATTTGTTGCGCTCCAATCAAATAGGAGTTAACATGGTAGGCTATTTCCGTAACGTAATGTTTTTTCAAACACGTTATAAAAAAAATTTTATGAGCAGAAATGATTTCATGCTGTCAGGCACCCCCACTATTTTATTTTGGCCATAACTTGGTAATTCCTAGACTATTTGCGTAACGTTTTACATATTCTTTGTCAGCAAACCCTAAGGAACCCAAATATACGAATTTAAGGGAGCTAGGTGGCTGCGTTCAAAATGTGCATTTTCTACCACCTCCTGTTCACTTCAATCCCCATGTGGTGTCTGGGTACTGTCATGTTTTCAAACGTAAACCCATCTAATGTCATCTTTCCCAATAAGCGTTTTTCAGGATTTTAAAACCTAACTCTGGTATGGGTAGTGAATTTTATCACTGTCGATTTGAAATAAAGTTAGTGCATGTGGCCTTACACGCGTGATGGCAGCAATTGTGTATCGCGCGACGCGTGTTTAGTGTTGCACGTGTCCCTGCTTTCTGCCTCTCCCTTCTCTCTATCCTTTAGTCCATCTGTCTTTTAGTTACGCCGTGTATAAAATGGAATGAATGAAATATTAAATTTAGGTCATTGATCAGCTTGCGTATCTCAAGGTTTTTCCAAGAAATACAGTACACGTTTCATTGAAGAAAGCGGGTAATAATACAGTAGGCTTTTACTATCAACGTGAAAGCGTTACAATTTGCCGACGAAGTAGAAAACAAGGGGGATTTCGAGTACAGGCATTGTGACAGCACTGTTCTTTACCATTCTTCTTTCCTTTTATCAAATTTATTTGTTAGGCTTTGCATTTACGTTTTAATTTATATATGGGGATTAGAATAATTCACGACAGCATCCTTGTTTCCGAAAACCAGATTGTACTGGCTTATCTTCGGAGCACAGTCGTACTTTTTTTTTTATTTGTGTGTGTGCACGACCTTTATTATTGCATGTCTCATCATGTATGTCCCACTAAGAAGCTTTCATTAATATTACAAGTATCTAAAGAAATGTAATGAATATGGGTTTTTAAAATATGAATGTTTATGGTTGTAAAGTAAATCCTGTTTAAAAAAAAAAAATTATTTGCACACATTAGTTATTTTTATTATGTTCTTAGTTATCTTCTAATGTATTTATTCTTTTTTAATTTATATCTTTTTAAATATAATTATAGTTTGAAGGGACTAAATTTGTGTATGTATGTGTATAAAAGTACTGGTAAATACACGCGAGTCTTTATATACCATGTATTTCTATCACATTAATTTGTTGTAAAATGCTCATGTTATATAAAATGAAATGGAAAGCAAATAAAGATCAAACCCCCCCCCCCCCCCCCAAAAAAAATACAAAAAAAAAAAAAAAAAAAAAATTTCTTGTGGCTTAATGTCTGATACGTGGCCCATTGGGTCACTACGATATTAAACTCTTCTCTTCTTCTTCGTTCGCCCTGAAAAGGACGGTGGTTGCGTTGTGTCTGTTTACGACTAAGCTGTGATATCTGTACCTTTCGGTCGACACATCCGACTTCAGCACGGCATTTTTTAGGGACCGGGTTTGCCTTCCCATTGCGATCCACACTCGCTCAGCCAGACTGCACTGCTGCAGACTGTTTCCAGGACCACCACGTGGGGGTGGAGTGCGGTCTTGACCAGCTCTGGTTTGCTGGTCCTGATGCAAGCAGTACAGCTATGGGTCGCTGACTGCATTCACTATTGCTGCATCTTGGGGTCCCCGATATTAAACTGATTTTTGGAAATAGACGAGATGCCCTGGGCTTCCTCCACTTTAGTCACGGGTCGACCTGGTGTTGCAGTTCTTCCGGGAATGGCCCAAAAATTCAATAATGTATGAATGGTTGCACATCAATCACAGTTCCCTACACATTCGCAATCAAACACCAACTAGTTATTACTTGTGTAAATAAGCTCTTAATTTCAGATTTCACTAGGCCTACCGTACTTCAATTTAATTATAATTATTTCTCCCCCGTTTGGCTTCTATGTCTGCAAGCTCATTTTCTGCTATCACAACATGCGCTAGTATCCATGTTAGTGTGACACTGCATCCTGCATATATATATATATATATATATATATATATATATATATATATATATATATATATATATATATATATATATATATATATATATATATATATATATATATATATATATATATATATATATATATATATATATATATATGCAGGATGCAGTGTCACACTAACATGGATACTAGCGCATGTTGTGATAGCAGAAAATGAATTATATATATAATGTGTGTGTGTGTGCGTGCGCGCGCGTGTGTGTGTGCGAGCTCCCATGCACGTTTGTTGTCATCCTGAGACCAGGTAAATTTCACTGGGTGTAAATTCCAACATTCCTTAGTTATTGCTTGTGCAATTATGCTCTTAATTAAAAAATTGTATAGGCATAGTTCAATTTAATTATAACTATTTTTTCTGTGTGTAGAAATGTATTGACCTGCAGTATTTCCTCTATAATATCTGGCCTGCTGCATTCATTTCTGTTTCTGATAGCTAGTACTGATGTAAGAGAATTTGTGAGAAAATGACCATTTTATTTGGTGGGTTTACTGCAACTATTTCAAAAGCTTTTAAGACTGTCACAAATTCCAGTTGCAAGTACCGTACCAAGATTTTATATAAATAATATATATATATATATATATATATATATATATATATATATATATATATATATATATATATATATATATATATATGTGACAGGGGCGCTAGGGGTGCCTCACACCCCAAAGCCCGTGCACTAAGAAAATTTATAAAGGATCGTTTGACAGGGGTTGCAATTATTGGTTGCTTGCAACCCTCTCAGCAGCAGACTTAACAATTCAAGCAACCCAAAGCCTTATGCAGATCAACATTTAATTCTACCGAACAGAACCGAACACCAAACAACCAATCCAACAAACAATCAAACGAACACCCAGTCAGTGTTCATAGACTGTCTGAAAAACAATAAATAAAACAATGTCTAAGTGAACATCAATAGCATGGATAATAACACTTACCATACAGAAAACATGCGCCCACCTGATATCATCAACTATCTCACACACTCATGCGTTTCGTCCAATGCGGCTAGTATGGTGTTGTGCATGAGGCTGGCAATCGCACCGGGTAACATAGGTTGCTACCGAAACCACTACTGCAAGAGCATCTGAATGCTTCATGCTGAGACAAACCACACCGGTGGCCCCATGCTCCCTCAGGAGCGGAGGAGAGAAATATACAACTCTAAGTACGCCCACGTGCTCTCACAAACCATGTTCACATAACAATAATAATCAACTGGACATAAAATAATATTCTTCAATACATGTACAACAAATAATCTCAATAATGAGAATTAACTACTACCTCTCAACCGGTCTATCTCAATATTCGTTACTGCATTCTGAAGCATGTCGTATGTGACGACTCGTGCGGCTGGGAATCTCATCGCATGAAACACATTATTACAGGAACAACCACTGTAATAGCATAAAAATGCTTCTGTTGGCTTGTGGTGGACACCAGCCGCATTGGTGTTTCCATGCTCCACCAGGAGCAAACAGAGAAACACCTGTCTCAACAAAGGAGTGGCCTCGCGCTCTCCAGAAATCTAAATACATATTCTCACCTCACAGTAACCCATTAAATATACAGTAGAATTATCAATAAACGTGAAATACACTAAATTACTCTTACATAAAGAATACAATATAATTATTCTCGACTTAAGCCAAACTGGGACTAAATACACAACGTGTCGCTCGGCATAACATATTATAGGTTTACCACGCGGAGCGTGTTTAATCAGACTCGCTATCGCCGCCTTTTATCACCACGAGGCTACTATCTTGCGATCGTTAATCTTATCTAAATTTCCAGTGGAATAGCCTTTCTGAAGAATGAAATAATCGCTCTTAAACTCTCACATCTATCTATCTATCTATCTATCCCATTAAACATTAAAATAGCCACATCGATATAATTTCAGAATCCTAGAAAACTAATGCTAATTTAAATTAACTCACGTGCTCAAGGCATTTACAGCTTGGCTCTTGTGTGTCTTCTTAGTCTGTTCTCACTGGGCGGCTCTCTCAAACATAGACCGGTTTCGCCGCTTGCTACCCCTTTTTATAAGCCCTGGCCTAACCACTCAATTTACTGCGCGCTACGCGTCTTAATCTGCGCCACACAGATAACACCCGCGATTATTGCTCCAGAATGCATGAAAACACAGATTTACACAACTAGAGCAAAAACACAGCTAATTCGTAGGCTTATTATGGCCTTGTAATAAATCTGCTTGAAGATAACGTGACCAAAAGGCACTAAACCACATAGACAACATGACTGCCCAGATGGGGCCAGCGCCGAGAACGACAGACCTCAAGATGGCGCTGTCACATATTCCCCGCCTGATTTTGTTGTCGTCCCGACAACTGCACTAAATCAGGCGCTTCAGTCGTATTCTCCAAATCTGGAGGATCACCTTTTGCTTCACTTCGTCTCAGGTCATTGCTGGTTACTCTAATGCTCGGACTCGCTCTGTCCATTCGTTGGATGATATATGGACCCCCTGTCATTGTGGGAGCACGAACTACAACGTACTCGTCTTCTGACCACATATCACGAATCTCGGATCTCTCAGCGTCGTGCATTCTCTTCTTCACCAATTCTCCGACCTGTAGTGGAGTAGAACACGACAGCTTGTCACATCTCTCTTTCCGGACTGCTGCAAAACTCTGCAACGGTGGCTCTGCTCTTACGTGCGCCCCTCGTAGCCTGGAAACGTGTCCTTCAACGAGTTTTAGATGAGTCTCCTCCTCTAAATGCCGACCACTTTTCCCGGCGCCCTTATGGTGACAGTTGCCACGGCCATCTCTTGGCTTGCACTGTGACGGCAATGTAGATGTGTTGGTACGCTTAGAGAGGGCGCTCTTTGATGGGCAAACCGATATCAAATGGTCCGGGGACCTACAATGGAAACATCGCTTAGGAAGCGGGCCCTGGGGACACTTGGCTGCCATGTGGTTCGAAAGGTCTCCACAGTTGAAGCATCTTATTTTCCTAGGCTTCCTTGGTGCCCTGGGTCGCCTCCTGCTACCCTTACATCCCTGGCCGCCTTTGACTTTCTTCCCTGCAATAAGCGCCTCACACTCCGGTCGACCACCAACCTTCTTTATCTTTGAGCCATTCTGCTCCCCTTCTGTAACCTGACTCCCAGCCGCAGAGGGGTCTAGTTTAACGCTTTGTGGACATCGATTCTGTACGTGGCCTAGTTCTCTGCATTTAAAACAACGAACTGTCCTGGTACGTCTCCCCTGCTCCTGAGACATCGCATCAATTTTAGCCTCTAATTGAGCCACCTGTGCTCTCAGCCGCTTTACTTCTGCGTTTAATGCATGCGTATCTGACACAGCCTCTGTTCTTGCCACTTCAACACTGGCAACACCAGCCCCCGAAGCTGCTTCGACACTGGCAACACCAGCCCCAGAAGTGGGCTCAGTCTCCAAAAACCGTAGGGCATAGTCCCTCACCGACGTGAACGATGCTGTAGGCTCCTTGATGATCATTTCCTTTGCAAGCTTTCTTACTAGGTCATCTCTCAGACAAGCAGCAAACTGGTCACGAAGAAAGGATGGCGCCAAGGGAGTGACGTTGTTCTGCTTTTGTGCCCTTACAACACTTTCAAACACCTCGTGAATGCGATGGGAGAATTCCCAAAGAGACTCCCTTGCACCTTGCCGGGTAGAGTAGAACGCGGCCATTACTTCTGGGATGCTCCGACGCTCCCCATACACCCTAAGAATGGAATGTAGCATTGCTTCTGGGTCACCGTCATCAGCCTGAATCCTCAGCTCCCTGCGGACACTTGGGGTCACACTGTCAAGAATAACATCTGCCTGGTCCTCTTTACTCATCATCCCTACTCTCCAGGCAGCTCTCACCTCTCTGACATATTCCTCAGCCGTAGGACCCGTGCGCTCCCCAAAGCACCGCACTCTCTTGTGAGTAGGTACCACGATGTACTGTACTCGTTCTGGTTGACGATCCAGCCCTACTACAGGGTCATCCACCTCAGCCACATCTTCGTTATCAGTTCTACTAGCAGCACGTGTGTTGCGTGCCGCCATCTTGTTGCTAGTAGAGTTGACTAGAAATCTTGACAAACTGGATGATCCCGTCCCTCGCCTTGCACTGAACTGGGTGTTCTACTGTTTCGGCTGTTGCTGCTCTGATTGCTGAAGAGTTGCTTCACTGCGTGCTGTCTGTCAATCCTGTCGACGACGCCACTTGTGACAGGGGCGCTAGGGGTACCTCACACCCAAAGCCCGTGCACTAAGAAAATTTATAAAGGATCGTTTGACAGGGGTTGCAATTATTGGTTGCTTGCAACCCTCTCAGCAGCAGACTTAACAATTCAAGCAACCCAAAGCCTTATGCAGATCAACATTTAATTCTACCGAACAGAACCGAACACCAAACAACCAATCCAACAAACAATCAAACGAACACCCAGTCAGTGTTCATAGACTGTCTGAAAAACAATAAATAAAACAATGTCTAAGTGAACATCAATAGCATGGATAATAACACTTACCATACAGAAAACATGCGCCCACCTGATATCATCAACTATCTCACACACTCATGCGTTTCGTCCAATGCGGCTAGTATGGTGTTGTGCATGAGGCTGGCAATCGCACCGGGTAACATAGGTTGCTACCGAAACCACTACTGCAAGAGCATCTGAATGCTTCATGCTGAGACAAACCACACCGGTGGCCCCATGCTCCCTCAGGAGCGGAGGAGAGAAATATACAACTCTAAGTACGCCCACGTGCTCTCACAAACCATGTTCACATAACAATAATAATCAACTGGACATAAAATAATATTCTTCAATACATGTACAACAAATAATCTCAATAATGAGAATTAACTACTACCTCTCAACCGGTCTATCTCAATATTCGTTACTGCATTCTGAAGCATGTCGTATGTGACGACTCGTGCGGCTGGGAATCTCATCGCATGAAACACATTATTACAGGAACAACCACTGTAATAGCATAAAAATGCTTCTGTTGGCTTGTGGTGGACACCAGCCGCATTGGTGTTTCCATGCTCCACCAGGAGCAAACAGAGAAACACCTGTCTCAACAAAGGAGTGGCCTCGCGCTCTCCAGAAATCTAAATACATATTCTCACCTCACAGTAACCCATTAAATATACAGTAGAATTATCAATAAACGTGAAATACACTAAATTACTCTTACATAAAGAATACAATATAATTATTCTCGACTTAAGCCAAACTGGGACTAAATACACAACGTGTCGCTCGGCATAACATATTATAGGTTTACCACGCGGAGCGTGTTTAATCAGACTCGCTATCGCCTCCTTTTATCACCACGAGGCTACTATCTTGCGATCGTTAATCTTATCTAAATTTCCAGTGGAATAGCCTTTCTGAAGAATGAAATAATCGCTCTTAAACTCTCACATCTATCTATCTATCTATCCCATTAAACATTAAAATAGCCACATCGATATAATTTCAGAATCCTAGAAAACTAATGCTAATTTAAATTAACTCACGTGCTCAAGGCATTTACAGCTTGGCTCTTGTGTGTCTTCTTAGTCTGTTCTCACTGGGCGGCTCTCTCAAACATAGACCGGTTTCGCCGCTTGCTACCCCTTTTTATAAGCCCTGGCCTAACCACTCAATTTACTGCGCGCTACGCGTCTTAATCTGCGCCACACAGATAACACCCGCGATTATTGCTCCAGAATGCATGAAAACACAGATTTACACAACTAGAGCAAAAACACAGCTAATTCGTAGGCTTATTATGGCCTTGTAATAAATCTGCTTGAAGATAACGTGACCAAAAGGCACTAAACCACATAGACAACATGACTGCCCAGATGGGGCCAGCGCCGAGAACGACAGACCTCAAGATGGCGCTGTCACATATATATATATATATATATATATATATATATATATATATATATATATATATATATATATATATATATATATATATATATATATATATATCTGTGTGCGTATGCGCGCTCGTATGCACGTGTGTGTGTGTGGTATCCTGAACTCAGATAAATTTCGCTTAGCGTAAATTCAAACATTAATCACTCCGATTCGCAGATGAGCGGGAAAATGGTACCCCTATTGTAACTCGCACTGCCGGGAAAAAAAATGGAAACTACTGGCACTGAGGGTGCAGTTAGCAATTTGATCCCCAGCGTTAAATAGTATTCACCACTTTAATATCGGCCGGCGTCCAGGCGTAAGGTGTGTCCATGTGTACCTACTGCGCGTCGCTGGGGAAATTTGATATCTTCAGGTGTTGTTAGGAGATCGACTTTGCTTTGTTACAAATTTTATGTCTCCGTATTTAGGTGAAGTAATAGAAGTGGACTGGTCCACTACACCTGATAAAACTGGACTTAGTATGGTGAAGACACTAACATTCCACCTTCTAAAACTGGACTTAGTATGGTGAAGCCACTAACATTCCACCTTCTAAAACTGGACTTAGTATGGTGAAGCCACTAACATTCCACCTTCTAAAACTGGACTTAGTATGGTGAAGCCACTAACATTCCACCTTCTAAAACTGGACTTAGTATGGTGAAGCCACTAACATTCCACCTTCTAAAACTGGACTTAGTATGGTGAAGCCACTAACATTCCACTCCCCTACGGCAGTTACTGCAAGGGGACAACCTTTACCTTTTTTCAAGTTAAAAGAATAAATATGATATCTATGACACGCGAAATATCAATAGGCAAGTTTCAATAATCAAGTGTATAATCATAGGGGTGTAGGATAAAGAGGGAGGGATAGTACCTCACGGTGAGAGACAGCCATGTTCTTTTTAGGATAGTCAGGATCCTATTTGGTTCTCCTCTCTTTATCTAGCTCATGTATGGCTCCACGAATACCGCTTGTGTACGGCGGTGACCACATCCCGGGCAACAGTCTTGGCTGACTGGATAAACTACATGAGTGGAGTAGGAGTAATCTTACTCAAGGGAATGTCCATCTCTAGTACACAAAGACTGAGACGGTGAGTGAGGCGGAGGAATCTAGAAAGATCTACGGCTCGCACAGCGGAACAGCAAAGTGTGTGGCGCACTAGTGGCGTGTCGGACATAGAAAAAGACAACGGCTAGCCACCGTGGAAGAGATTGGGGCCTTACCACGTACTTCCTACAGAATGTAATGAGATCACAACAACAAGATAAAAATCGATATGTAGAGAACTCTCTGTCCCCTGGGGAAGAATCTACTGTACAAATTAACAGGGAAGAGGCAACTCCTCTAATGAGTAAGGAAGTACATAATGACGAGTGTTCCTCAAATTCCGTTGAAAGGGAGCATTCTGATAAATACCACCTAAAAACTAGTAGGATGAGCCTAAAAATAGGAACATGGAACGTTAGAACTCTAAACGGAGAAGGAAAGCTTGACAACCTAATATTAGAGGCAACAGACATGAAACTAGATATACTGGGAGTTGCAGAGGCAAGACTATTGGATACAGGTTAAATAAAAAGAGGCCAATACACGCTTATACACTCAGGAGGAGAAAAACATGAAAGAGGGGTAGGAATGTTGATAAAGAAGGAGTTAGAAAAATACGTATGTGGATACTGGACACACAATGACAGAATGATGTTACTAAGGATGAGAGCAAAGCCATTCGACATATCAATCTTACAAACTTATGCACCAACTAAAGATCACAGCGAGGAAGAAATAGAAGAATACTATGAAGAGCTACAACACACACTTAAACCAGTAAAATCTACAGATGTGTTGATAGTAATGAGTGATATGAATGCAAAAATAGGAAAAGGAAAATACAAGAAAATAGTAGGACAGTATGGATTAGGGACAAGAGATGATAGAGGAGACAGACCTATCCAGTTCTGTGAAGAAAACCAGCTGGTCATATGTAACACCTTTTTTGAACACCACCCAAGGAAATTATACACGTGGAAAAGCCCAGGAGATGTAACAAGAAATCAAATTGACTATATCATGATAAAACATAGATTTAAGAACAGTGTCACAAGTGCAAAGACACATCCTGGCGCCGACATAAACTCAGATCACAATCCGGTCGTCATCAAAGTAAATATAAAACTGAAAAGAACAGGAAACAGAAGATAGGAGGAACCCCATATAGAAATATCAGCACTGAAACAACCAGATATAAAACAAAAATATCTAATTGACGTCAAAAATAAATATCAACAGTTACTGACAGAAAGCATGGAGCAGTATAGAAGAGAAAACCCAGAAGAAAAAGTAACCACAAAATGGGAATGCTTAAAAACAAGCATACAATCAGCAAATGCAAATTTACCTAAAAAGGAGCCTAAGAAAAATCAAATTTGGATGACAGATGACATCTTGAGTAAAATGGCAGAAA
The DNA here is from genome assembly GCA_024509875.1 of Oreohelix idahoensis. Classification (NCBI taxonomy): domain Eukaryota; kingdom Metazoa; phylum Mollusca; class Gastropoda; order Stylommatophora; family Oreohelicidae; genus Oreohelix; species Oreohelix idahoensis. The sequence goes on from JAMPIV010007730.1 coordinate 127,869, forward strand.
GAAAGAAAACAAAAAAACACTCCAGAATATAAAACAATAGACAATGACATACGTACTATGTGTAGACAAGCAAAAGAATGGTGGATAGAAACAAAATGCAAGGAAATAGAAGACATGGAAGCAAAGCACATGACAAGAGATATGCATGAAGAAATAAAGAAATTATCAAATAGGTCGCGGTTTGCACAAGGAGGAAGCTGTATCAAGAACAAAAATGGTGTAATATTACTTGATGAGAAAGACATATCAAACAGATGGGCAGAATACGTAAAAGAACTATTCGAGGACAACAGAGGTAAAAAAACCATCACCAGATTCTAAAGAAGGCCCAAACATTCTCAGATCAGAAGTAGAGAATGCCATACATATGATACAAAAAGGAAAATCAGCAGGCACGGATAACATAAAAACTGAAATGATAGAAGCCCTGGAGAGCTTTGGTATAGATACAATCACTGATCTATGCAACGATATATACAATACAGGATATATACCACACGACATGAAGACATCAGTTTTTATAACGTTGCCCAAAAAACCTAATGCAACAGAATGTTCAGACTTCAGAACAATTATCCTGATGAGTCATGCAATTAAGATACTGCTCAAAATCATACAGGAAAGAATAATAAGTAAGGTAGACAGCGAAATCCAAGAAGAACAGTTTGGTTTTAGACGGAACAGTGGAACAAGAGAGGCAATATTTTGCCTAAGAATATTAGCAGAAAAATATACAGAGGTCCAAAAAAGTATGTATATGTGCTTCATTGACTATAAGAAGGCTTTTGACAGAGTCCATCGTGAGAAAATAATTGAATGCCTCGAAGACATAGGTATTGATGGAAAAGATATAAGAATACTCAGTAACCTTTATTGGGAGCAAACTGCCACAGTAAGATCTGGAAGGAATTATTCACCATACAAAGATATAAAAAGAGTTGTCAGACAAGATTGTGTGCTGTCCCCCTGCCTATTTAATCTATACACCGAAAAAATTTTCAAACAGATACAGGAAATACCAGGACTGAACACCAGTGGAAGGTCAATAAACAACCTTAGAAATGCAGATGATACCGTGTTGTTAGCTGAAAGGTGAATAGGAGTTACAAGAACTAGTGAAGCAAGTGAACAGTATAAGTCATGAATATGGACTCGACATTAATATTGGGAAAACAAAAACTATGATAATTAGCAAAACAGACGATAAACCCACATTAAAGATAAGCGTACATGAGTGTCGTGAGTTTTAGATAGGTTTTATTGTTATGGTCCCAATCGAGCCGAGGTGAGATGGTGAAAAGCTATGTGAGAGAAAGGTATGAGAAATAGTCCTGTTTACGAGGAGTACAGGTGTAGGAGAAGAAAATACTGTCTTGGATTTTATAATAGGTTCAATCCAACCTATCTAGTGCGACACACTTACTGGAGACGTATTTTCTCACTAGATATTGATTCAATTACATTATACTATCGTACGCACACACAAACAATTTTTGTGACATAAATACGTTCATACGTATACACGAACACGTAAACTGTGGGCACATATAATGGGGCAGGGGAAGGTTTTGACCAGAACTAATAGCTAAGGTTTATAAAATTTATTATATCTTTAGAAAGAAAAAATAGGTTACAACAGTTAATACATCGTTATCATGTCATCAGGTGAAATGGTAGGTACATACAGGGAAAATAAATAAACAATATATATTCTCCTAGACCTGGGAAAAAACTAGGAAAATGATCCCAACCGAGGTGTGTTTACCCAACAGATCAAAGGATTGACAATGGGGAGTGGGGTAGACGGGACGGGTATCTAGGATATGTCCTTAATTTAACTTTCCCGTGGGCCTTCAGCCTTAGTGAGAGAATAGATACAAGGAAGGTGTTATATTAGTAGTGAACATCTGGAAACTAAATTCTTTCATTCCGTTTTCCCTTCTCGCATTCATTCAGCGAACTCGCTTTCATTCACACTTACCCCTCTGTCGGCTGCATATGTCCATAGAAATAATCACACAAAAATCTTAAGACTATTATATATGTCTTATTATTTTGTCCAGTCCAGCCCCAGAAAGCTCCGTATAGCTACTGCTAATTTCGCTCGGAGATTTCGCTGAAATGGTGTGTTGATGATAATTTTTCCTGGCACGGATTCTTCGTCAGATTGCAGGGATTGTTATAGGGACTAAGTTTGTTTCTAGGAGTCTGTCGTAATGACTGGGAAATCTCTCAACAGTAGAATGTTACTCACAGGCTGTTCTTGGACAAACTAGCCTTAAATGTTCTCTGGAGAAGTTGGTGGTAGGAAAAGTGTTTACTGTCCTCTGGGTTTAATTAAATAAATTCGTGCTGTCCGTTCTGCCTCATCAGGCAAGAGAACTTTATAGAATATATATATAGAAATCTTCTGGCATTGTCCGTTCCAGTTTAACCTTAAACATTGATGCGTGATGCCATATGATGATGGATGGTATCCGCATGTCTGGTTTTGTGTAGTGTGCAGATGTGTTCAGTCAAAACAATGTTCATACAAAAATAACAGGGCAATCCACATAGGACGTCAGTAAACTCACGACGTATAAAGTCAATGATTCTTGAAACAGCCGTTGACGTTTTTCTTCATTATTTATTGTGGACGCCACAGTGACAAAATGGTTACGCGAATATGTAGGCACATCAAACAGTCATTATCACAGCAACATTCAATACAGCAATAGACGGTAGACAGCATTACAATGATGAGTCAGATGCATGTTATATTTCAAAGTGCTGTAAATGTAGTCAGGTGAAAAACTCCATCCTTTTCTATAACAGCCAGGAGATAACCAGATGTATGAGATCAGTTCACTCTCCTTAGTTTGACTTCAGCAAGACAGACACGTCTGCCGAAGTATAAATAATGTCCTCAAAAATATCCTCTAGATAATAAAGGTTTTCCAAACCTAGTTCATTTAACAAAGTAGCAAGTAATGGTCCTTGGTACATGCATCAACCGATGCAGTACAATGCAGCGACATGTGAGCTTGCTTTCAAGAAATACAGAAATATCACGCCTCCCGGCATGTGCAAATACACTAGAGGTATTATCTCGAATAAACGAAATATCCATAAGAGGACTACACATCCCTGACAGAACAAAAAAAAGCGGAGATCCCCTCTTCAACGAGGCATCTCTTTCGCCATTCCAAATCGCTCACTCCACTAGTGGTGGGCGGAAACCGATCGACCAAGAAGCAAGACAAGTCATGCGCAGTCCAGCGCAAAATGACCACAGCTCAAACTTAACTGCATTCGATACCAACGCGAGAAGACAAATGCTTACCGAGAAAAGTGACTATAAATTTCAAGCAGTTGTTGCCCTTGCGTTATAAAATAGATATTGAAATAAAACGATGTTGCGAGAATTTATCACGCAACATATCACCACCTCCTCCCGATAAAAAAAAAATGTGGAACATATTTTTTTTTCAATATCAAAGAGCATGCGATAAGCGGCTCAAAACGCACGAATTATGCGCTGATAATTAACTAAATTGCCAAACAATAGGCTAATTATAGAGTGTCTGGTGAGGATATACCTCAACAGAAAAATAAATATGTCTCAAAAAATATTCACATCGGGGAGGTGTCACCAACACACATCACGTTAGCATGTAAACACAATATACGTATGCAAGTTACTATAATCATCATTAAACAGCATACTCTAATATTGTCTTTAAAAATGGATGTACAAATCTGATAGGAAAATTTAAATAGTACATTCTTTGACATGTAATGACATAAGTACATAGTAAAGTTAAACTACATGACGATCCAGGACATATGCTCTGGTATTCCGAGGGTAAGTACACAATCTAGAACTCGTCATGCTTGATACTAGTAAGGTAAGTCCTCAGCTCAACAATGACATTCTGAGAAAGTACAAGCAATATAATGCTAATTAATAACTAATATGCTTCATAAGGTACAATACATTATTAATAATTGTGGCTGTTTAGTAAACTAACGGCCCTTATATTAACTACTCAGTCCTCCTCTATCATCTTAAAAAACGAACAGAAGAAGATGACAACAAAGCACGATAGTGTGTACATATAAAGTAAGTACAGATGTGCTAATCTATTGTAGAAATATAGGTGTGTTATGACTCTGTAATATATGGAAATATAGGACAGAAGTATTAGTTGGAGTCATGTGGGCATCTAGACAAAATGTCAGCCATCACATTATCCGCACCACGGATAGCTCGTACCGTGAAGTGAAAAGGTTGAAGAGCTATAGCATATCGAGTGGATCTCGAACTCTTCAAATTCTTAGTCTGAATAGCTGTAAGAGCTTTCTGATCAGTCTCTAGAATGAAATGTGCGCCCAGGAGGAATCTTTGTAGCTTTAGAATTGACCAAACCATCGCTAACAACTCACGGTCTAAAACCGAGTAGTTCCTCTCTGCCGCATTTAGTTTTCTAGAAATGTACATAACAGGATGCAGAGTATTTGCATATTCTTGCATCAGTGCTGCTCCAATCCCAGTGGATGAAGCATCACTCCGAAGAACAAAAGTCCTATCAAGAGTAGGTAATCTTAAGATGGGAGGAGAAGAAAATATATTCTTGATTTGGTCTAGTGAAGATTGGCATTCTTCAGACCAACGGACCAGATTAGGCGAACCTTTCTTCAACAATGTTGATAGAGGTGCCATGATCGAAGATAAATTTGGAATAAATCTCCCATAAAATTGAATTAAACCTAAGAGACTCCTAACTTGTTTCTTCGTTTTAGGAACAGAGATGTTCAGTATTTTGGAAGTATTGTGGTCTTCTGTCTTCAAGAGACCATGACCAACACGATGACCCAGGAAAGAGATTTCACCAAAACCAACAAAAGCTTTAGAAGGTTTTGCTGTCAAATTATTCTCACGTAGAGTGGACAGTAAGTCATATAACCCTAAATAGTGATCTTCCCAGGTATCACTGAAGAGACAGATGTCATCTAAGTATGCGATGACATCCGAACGATGTGACAGAATTCGACGCATCATGCGAACGAAAGTGGCAGGGGCGTTCATGAGACCAAAAGGCATAACATTCCATTGAAATAGACCCCTAGGTGTAGAAAAAGCAGTAAGAGGTTTGGCATGCTCTGCTAAAGGCACTTGCCAATAACCTTTAGACAAGTCAAGTTTAGTGAAGAATCTAGAATTAGAAAGTCTAATCAGTAGATCTTCTAACAAAGGCATCGGTTCAGCGTCGAACTTTGTGACCTGATTCAATTTGCGATAATCAACGCAAATTCGTATGTTCTTATCCTTCTTCCGGACAATAACCATGGAAGAAGAATATGGTGAAGTCGATGGTTCAATTATATTTAATTGAATCATTTCATCCAATTCCTTTTCCACTTGCGACTGAAAGTGTATAGGAATAGGATACGGCCTAACCCTAATTGGATTATTGTCGGTAAGAATTATGTCATGTTCTATGACATCTGTGTGTCCAGGAATGTCAGTGAGAACATCCTGAAATGTTTGTAACATCGACGAGACTTGTCGATGTTCGTCACCAGAAAGATTAGGAGAAACAGAAACGTTTTTCCAAGATTCCGTGGAATGTAATGGAACCACTGGAAGGGGAAGGTTGACATCAGAGAAGGTAGCTTCCTCATCCTGAATGACAGACAGGGATGAATAATGACCGTGAGGTGCAGGAGCATCATCCGTTGCCTGGAAAATAGGCAGCAAATAGTCCGGACGTTCGTGAAATTCCGAAAGCATGTTTATGTGGAAAGTTTTATGCTTTCCATCAATATCGACCACATAGTCAACATCGGAAATCCGAGAGACTATTGCATACGGACCTTTCCATGCAATAAGAAGTCTATTTTCCCTACTGGGGAGTAGGACGAATGCTTTGTCACCTGGACAAAGTTGTCGTAGACATCTATTCTTGTTAGCAAACTGCCTTGCCTTCTCTTTAGCAATTTCTGATGAAGCAGTTGCTAGCTTACATGCCTCAATGATCTTTTGTCTAAGAGCAATGACATACTCATATGAGGATTGAGTTTCATCGCTAATATCATCGGCAGTGATGAGATCGTGTAATAAAGACATAGGGCCGCGTGGACGCGCGCCAAAGACAAGTTCGAAGGGAGAAAATCCTGTGTGTTCATTAGGGACTTCTCTATAGGCAAAGAGAGCCGCGGGTAAAACCCTGTCCCAATCTTGAGGATGATCTTCAGTTATCTTACCAAGCAAAGTCTTGAGCGTTCTATTCAGACGCTCAACTAACCCATTAGACATAGGATGGTAGATACTACTGAGAGATCGTTCAATATGTAAGGTAGACATTACCTGTGACATAGTGTCAGATATGAGTTGAGTGCCATGGTCTGACAATATTTCTCTGGGGAACCCCAAGCGAGAAAATATCAACCAAAGAGCATCTGCGATATCTGTAGTAGATATGCTCTTAAGAGGAATAGCCTCTGGCCAACGTGTGCACATATCGACACATGTAAGGATAAACTGATGTCCTCTGGCCGACTTGACCTTAAAAGGGCCAATAATATCTATGGCCATTTTCTGAAACGGCCGAATAGGAATGTCAGCAGCCTGGATAGGCGCAGCATGTCGTGGTCCTCTAGATTTGACCTCCTGACATACCTTGCATGATCGGCAGTAAATACGAATGTCCTTATTGACAAAAGGCCAAAAGAAAGCCGCAAGGACTCTCGACTTCGTACGGGCAAAACCCATATGTCCAGCACATTGCGAGTCATGAGCATGTTGTAATATTTGGACTCTCATGCTCTTGGGAACAAGAATTTGCGAATGTGCCGACGTAGTCGAATCTTGTACCATACGTACAAGTACGCCGTTTCTCATTGCAATCCAAGATTTTCTATTTGTATCCTGATTCGGATCACCTTTCTTCGCAAGAACGAAGAATTTTTTTAAAGAAGGATCTTCTTCTTGCAATTTTATGAAAGAGTCACGAGTGATTACTAAGTGACTATCTTGGCTATCAACTTCATTATCACTATTCAGTGAAGTTTCGGGTGTTTGTAGAGCTTGTGCTCTTGTAACTACTGCATTTGTAGCTTGCATGTTATTATCTTCCCAAGCAGCAATCTGCTGTGGGGTACACTCCCTAACTCCGTGAATACGACCAATAATAAGGTCCGCAATAGGATTAGGTAAGAGACAAGCATGCACATCTCCAGTAAAGAAAGGAGTGGCAATGCGAATTACAGCAGTAGGATATTTTTCTAGAGTGCCGCCAAATGTGACACATTTAATAACCCTTCCTGTAGCACAAGATGGATCTACAAGCGATTGTCTAACACCAATAGTGGTGCATCCGGAATCGAAAAGTAGTGAGACCGGAGTATCATTAACAAGACCCTTATGTAGAATTAAAGAACCCCTCCCGTCATGCGCAACAGCAGCAGGAAGAGCGGGAAGTGGGTGACCACAACTCAAAGTAGTTATGGTACCCGGTTCGAATAAAGTACTGCATTGGGGGCATTTGTTTGCTCTCTCAAAGTCAAAAGCAGAACCAGTGACAGCGTCAAAGTTTTTACTATCAACAACATGATTACAGGCTCCCTCAGTTTCCTGTTGTACAGCATTAGCCTGCTGATATCTCTTTTTTTTGTGTTGAGATCTACCCCGACTATTATTACCTCTGAAGTTATCAGAGTTATTATTATCTCTGCAGTTATTATTGTCTCTATTGTAATTGTTATCCTGGTTCGAATTCCAGTTTCCACGATTACTATCATGTTCACATTGATGCGAACATCTATTTGTTTGGTTCTGAGGTCTTCGGCAGGAATAACCTCTATTACCATATCCTCTTTTGAAATGCTTATAATTATTAGGGTGATAGTAACGAGTACTATCAGGTTGTCTCCAATTCTTCGAAGAAGAATCACCATGAAATTGATTTCCATGATTTTGACAGAAATTACCGCTACTCTTTCTATCAAAATTTTGTTGGAATCTACGAGCAAAGTTTTGACCATACGGAGCTGCCGAAGCAACTGGTAAACCTTCTTTCACCTTAGAGTTACCCATGGTTATGTGTGGGTGCGCAGTTACGTATTGGCAACAGAAATCTTCCATTTCTTTTATTGTTTTAGGTTTACGTTCATGAAGGAAAGCAAGGAAAGACTCATTGACAGACGACATGACTTTGTCTCTAAGTATTAAGTCCATAAGTCCTTCATAAGTTTTTTCCGTCTTAGATAGTTCAACCCATCGTGAGAAAGTAATGCGTATTCTTGCAATAAACTCGGAGAATTCAACTCCATTTTCAGGTAACATGTTTTTAAATTGTAGACGATAGCCGTCTTCGTTAAGCTGATATTTCTTTAACAAAGCGGCCCTGACAACCTCATAATTGTTCTTGTCAGGTTCATCCACCATATTTAATATACTTAGAGCTTTACCTGTCAGTATCCCTGATAACTGATAAACATATTTTGCTTTGTCTATGTTATGAGCTGTACATGCTTGTTCAAATCTGTCCAGATAGAACATTATGTCATCACTGGAAGGACTAAATGTTGGTAACTTAATCTTAAAAGTATCATTATTAGCCTTACCAGAAGATGAACCCTTGTTTGAATCATTACCATTACTCATGCTCGTCAATTTCAATTTTTCCAACTCTAAAGCTAAGACCTTTTCTTCATGTTCCATTTTTGCTTTCTCTTTCCTCTCATCAGACTCTCTCTGTAATCTTCTTTCCTCAGCCTGAGCCTCTTTTTGAAGTCTTTCATTTTCAGCTTCTTTTTCAAGTCTTTTATTTTCAGCCTCTTTTTCAAGTCTTTCAGCTTCTAGCTGTAGCTGGAGTTTTCTTTCCTCAGCTTCTGATTCCCTTTTTTGTTTTTCCATTTCCATTTGGAATCTTTTTTCATCCACCTGCATCTGCAGTTTCTTTTGTTCAGCTTCCATATGCAGTTTCTTTTGTTCAGCTTCCATTGCTTTATCATATCGAGCAGTTGCAAATTCTTCTAACTTATCACCAGTCTTCCCAAGCAATTTACCCTGCTCAATAAAGTGCTCAAATGTAGACATGTTGTCTAACATATGAGTCCAAAACCTGAAATAATTAACTAATTTATTTCAAACCTAAGTGTAACAAGTCTTAATTAAGCACTTGTATATTCACATCACCTTATATTATCCCAGTCTCTGTGGGAAACAAGTCTCCAATCAAAGAACTTGTATATGAAATATCAACACTCAATTCTTGATCATAAGTGCACTTCTCATTCAATAGTGCACGACACTATTCATCATTCATTTATCATCAGTGTAGTAGTAACAGTGCATTAGCATAGCCCATTAACTAATTACTATAACTGTAAACAATGACTATGTAAACACATGCAGAATGTAAACATTGAAAATGTAAACAATGTAAACAATAACAATGTAAACAATAACAAAGATCAGCAACAATACAAAAACGTTCGCAGAAATCAACTAAAAATAAAGCAGAAATTAATGAAATATCACAAAAAATGTGACGATATCTGCGATAGAATTAAACAAAATACATGACACCACAGTGTATAAACAAAAATGTTGTATGAAACTAAATTATAGACAAGAGTAGGCTAACAAATACAAACAAATCAAAACAAAACTAAAGAATGCGAAATAATAACGAAAACAATATTAAAACATGTCATCACAGCTAACATAAATAGCAACAGAAGTCGCTTAGCAAATTCCAGTATTGGAAATTTGCAAACCCTACAGAAAACGCTCACAATAGACGACCTCTATGACGTGGCATAATCTAACGGAGACACCACCCAACCGAGAACCCGCTGAAATATAAACATATAAATATACAAATAACATATAAACATATAACATATAGAATGAGATGATACACAGAAGAAAGTTGAAATTTTGACTTTTACCGGGCAACGCCGAGTACTTTGAAAATTTTGAAGATGTTGACTGTATTGAAGAATGTTAATTTCTTGAAGGATGCTGATGAATTCTTGTTGAAAATGAAGTGGGTAAGGGACCCCGTGTTTGCTGGTACCAGAATCAAACCAGCTTATGGCCACCAAATGATGCGTGATGCCATATGATGATGGATGGTATCCGCATGTCTGGTTTTGTGTAGTGTGCAGATGTGTTCAGTCAAAACAATGTTCATACAAAAATAACAGGGCAATCCACATAGGACGTCAGTAAACTCACGACGTATAAAGTCAATGATTCTTGAAACAGCCGTTGACGTTTTTCTTCATTATTTATTGTGGACGCCACAGTGACAAAATGGTTACGCGAATATGTAGGCACATCAAACAGTCATTATCACAGCAACATTCAATACAGCAATAGACGGTAGACAGCATTACAATGATGAGTCAGATGCATGTTATATTTCAAAGTGCTGTAAATGTAGTCAGGTGAAAAACTCCATCCTTTTCTATAACAGCCAGGAGATAACCAGATGTATGAGATCAGTTCACTCTCCTTAGTTTGACTTCAGCAAGACAGACACGTCTGCCGAAGTATAAATAATGTCCTCAAAAATATCCTCTAGATAATAAAGGTTTTCCAAACCTAGTTCATTTAACAAAGTAGCAAGTAATGGTCCTTGGTACATGCATCAACCGATGCAGTACAATGCAGCGACATGTGAGCTTGCTTTCAAGAAATACAGAAATATCACGCCTCCCGGCATGTGCAAATACACTAGAGGTATTATCCCGAATAAACGAAATATCCATAAGAGGACTACACATCCCTGACAGAACAAAAAATAGCGGAGATCCCCTCTTCAACGAGGCATCTCTTTCGCCATTCCAAATCGCTCACTCCACTAGTGGTGGGCGGAAACCGATCGACCAAGAAGCAAGACAAGTCATGCGCAGTCCAGCGCAAAATGACCACAGCTCAAAACTTAACTGCATTCGATACCAACGCGAGAAGACAAATGCTTACCGAGAAAAGTGACTATAAATTTCAAGCAGTTGTTGCCCTTGCGTTATAAAATAGATATTGAAATAAAACGATGTTGCGAGAATTTATCACGCAACAAACATGAACCACAATTTTTCATTTGACGTGGGTTTGGTTAAATAACCGCTCTATAGTCAATGTTTGTAGGTTTGTAGTTTATATTTTCAAGTATTCTTTCACAATTTCAGTATATTGTGTCTTGTCTGTTATCTGACACTCCCTGTGAATGATAAACACCTCACATTTGCAAAGAGAGGTAGAGATAACATTACGAGAGGCAGGTTGGTAAAATTCCCTTGTACCAAGCGTGGCCGCTACGGATTAACACGTACAACGCCCAGCGCTATCTGCCTAATCACCGATTAGACGGGTGCGCGCATCACCAAAGATTGGAATACGGGGAGACAACTGATGGACAGACACGCATAAGAGATTAATTTCTGATAAAGTAATGAACTGTTACTTTTGGAACACATTGTCGTGTGAGGTTACCGATGCATTTGTAAGTTGGTACATAGGGCAATCGGATGTTTACCGCTCATTTTCAGAAAAGTAATGTTTGAAATTTTGCACTAGATGAGTCATGCAAAATATTCAAATCAGATTGGCTGATCAGCTGTGCGCCATAACAACGAATGCGTGGGAAGGCAGTGAATATAACCTGACGCTTCAGTCAGTGTTATTCCACTGTGAAAATCGCTTGCCAAGATACCAGACCTTGCTAGAGTAAAGCCTAGAATTCAGAATTCCTTCTCAACATACCGGACACCTTTTATTGGAGAATTTTGGACGGAATTTCATAGCCCAAGAAACCTCTTTCATATTAAATAAGGAAACCGGGACTGAGGAAACTGAAGGACCACACACAAAGTCAGAGAGGGAACTTATTAAATTAACGACACCCCAGACGCGTGTAAGAGGCCGATTCAAGTCTCTTATTCATCTGAGCAAAAAGTCTGTGAGCCAGGATTGGCGTAAGTTGTCATTTTTACATTCTATATTTCATTACTAATATGTGAACTAACATATATATGTATATTGCCATGTGAATTTTAATATGTGAAAATCGCTCGTGGATATCAAAGTCATTTGAGGCTGGCAACCTCAGCGTATAGAATAATTATTCATGAACCACCACTGCACGGGCTGGTGATTGCTTTATTGCTAGTTTCTTAAAGAGATCTGAAAGCAAAAGGTAATCACAGGTTCCTTTGGAGCAGGGAGGGAAAGATGAAAGAAATGATGTACATTCTAATTATAATACTTACATTTTCAAAGCAGTGTAAATGTCCATATAAACATATTCACTTTAAAATTAATGTAAGTTTTCAAGCTTAAACCAGTGTAAATGTCTATGTAAAAATATTCATTTTAAAGTTAATGAAAGTTTCAACTCAGTGTAAACATAAATGAAAACATATTCAGTTTATATTGTGAACACTTTTCAATCAATGGAGATGTAAATGTAAACAGACTCTATCTGTATTATTAACCTTTTCATTTAAATGTAATGTAAAGCTAAAGCTATTCAATTTAAATGTAAAGAAAATGTATCCCGTGGGATTAAATTTAATTCTCATCGTGGGTAAATTCTGAGATAAATGGGATGGTAGAATAGAAGAGGGGGCACATAAGTATGTGTCGGGAAACGCAATAGTGAGGAGACCGTTTCGTTTCTATTCTTTTACCATAGTTATTGGTGGTACCAGCAGAAAGTACTATCTTTGGAACCAAGTGAAGGTAGAAGTGGACTGACGTTATGCGAGGCGCCACCATAAGAAGGTCTTATAGACAGACGCAGGACCAGCTTGGCCGTTACTCCTTGACGTTCTATTAACGTGCGGCGCCTTTAACCTTGACCAGCAACGAGCGAGAGCAGTGTACACAGAACCCATCAGCGGGAGCAGAAACTACTATTGGCAGCTAAGTGAAAATATTCGCTGCCAAAGTGAACTTTTCCCATATCTCTACTATAAATCAATGATGAAACTTTTCCTCTAAACTATTCAATTTATTTTCAAACTGTTAAAACCTAAAGTGATTATTAAATTTAGTTATTTGTAATGTTACAAATTTAACTTCGATTTAATCATTTTTGTTTGTTTGTGTCAGTCAATTTACTACATACACTCTAAACAGAGCTATACCAGAATAATAAGAATCCCACTGAGTAAATCAGGGGTGGGGGCTTGAGCGAGCTGAAATTAATAAGTGCTGATCTGTTTGTTTATGTCTGTAATGGTCTGCAATGGGTGGTCAAAAACTGTGGCTACATAAATCAATTTAGGAATGAGAAAAGTGTTTACAATCAAGCTTCGTCCAAAAATTGTTGTGGTTTTGAATTTGTATCTATGTAGCATGTCTGCCATTTGCGATGTTAGGTTCTGCCATGTGTCCTTGTGCGTGCGGTTTAAGTGTGAAGGAAATGTGATGCCATAGATTTTGATGTTGTTTGTTGGTACAAGTCCAAATGGAAAGTCTGTTTTGATTTAGCTGGTACAAGTCCAAGTGGAAAGTCTGTTGTGATTTTCCATTTGCCCATGCCCATTATTGTTGATTTCTGTACGTTTACTTTAACTCCACTACTTTTGCTGAAGTCCTCGAAGGTGTTTAGAATTTTTGCAATAGACTTATCGTTGGGTGGGAAAAAAGGTGGTGTCGTCTGCATAAGCAAGTAACTTCTGCTCGCCTTTCCCTGGTATAAAAGTGCCCTTAATAGAGCTGTCCTTTCTATTTTTTTCTAGCCCAAAAGCCGAGAAGCGATAACATAAGTACTGCTGCATTTCGTTGCTATTTCTTTAATGTTGTAAGCTTTCTCAATAAAATAATATTTAACAAATTTAAAATATTTTAATTGCCAAAAGTAAAAGTGGGAAAGAAGCTGAGTAATTATTGTACATTTTTAAACAACCAAATACGTTTAATACTGCTGAGGCAATATCTTTTCGTAGTTTAAAAAAGTTTCTTTAGGACAGACTGTTATTAAAATTACAATTATGCCTAATTATTGCCCCGTGTAACATAGGTTATACAATTATCTCCATTTTAAAATTAGGGGACGTTAAAATAATAAATTGTTATTTTTATAGTTACCTCTCTTTGACGACACTTAAGTTACGAGCCAAATCTTTCTTTGCTTTGTCAAAATATTACAACTTTCTGTTTAATTTAGGGGCTCCAAAAGATTTAACAGGCAGTATGGAAATATATATTTGTACCCATACTAAAAAAAATATTAATTTATAAAGGATCCAGTTCTTAACATATATTTACTCGAAGCAATTTTACGGTCCAGACGGTGAACTTTTTTTTTTTTAACGCCAGTTAAGTCATTGCCTCTTTACTAGAATATTCGGCTAATTCGAGCTATTTATTCTGTACCAACACACATTTGGACTCGCTTAAGATGTGTCTCTCTTTAATGCCAAGGAAAGTACAACATCTGTGATCCTTAATTCATTTCCGACCTTGGCGTTACATAATACTAATAACTTCCCGAGAGACGGCCGACACGCTTCAGCTTAATTGTCTGCGCATGAGTGTGAACGATCCTGGGTCGGCAAGACTGCGGAAACCGAGCATAACCTGGCTCGCTAGTGAGACCAGACCGGCTGATCAATAAAATCGGTTCACATCAAAGGAACTTCATACGGCCACCGGATTATGGGCAAGTAACTCTTACAAACCGCTTACCAGGGTTGTCTTCAAGTAATTCCTAACAAGTCTTTAATCGAGTCTCAATTTTTCTAGTAAAGTCCGAAGCCGGGTCTCATCTTTGATCAATATAGTCACAAATCGCTTTTATTTAAACGGTCACATAAATCACTATAAATAATAGTGAAAAAATGATAATCTCTATTGTGAGTATTTCATTAACAAACAGCTTTTATGAATGCGTTACGAATTAGGTCGGCGTAGTTGGTTCATCAAAATTGGCTAGTTCTGAGTAGAGTAGCTCAAAAAAAAAAAAAAAAAAAAAAAAACTCGAGTCGAATCGTTGTAGTGATTTAAGTCTGACTCGAGTTCGATTCGATCGACTCCAGTCGACAGACTGCTGCTTACCCTTACATAGGGTGACCATCTGTCCTCGTTGCCCCGGATTTGTCCTCTTTTCCACCTGAAGACAAGGCGTCAGGGCGGCTTCTTTTCTAAAGTGAAATTTGTTCGGCGTTTTCCTCTCAAAGGTTGAACATGACTTCTTAATTTTTAATGATCGAACACTATTTATTGGGCAGTACCTGATCACAATGTAAACGTTGATATATATTGTTCATTGAGGGAAAGTCACTGGGAAAAGACAGAAACAATTTCCATGTGTATTCCATCAACGGAAATTTCATTCCGCAATGTATTAATTTAAACCACGTGTTGTACGGTCGATTCTATGATGTTTTAAAAGAAAATAATTAATTTTAGCCAGTTCAGAGGCTCAACAAAGATTGATTATTTACAGCTAAGCACGGTTGATTATACATTTGACTATTGAAGCTTGCCTCTTGTTTTTTCACATGTCAGAGATATAATGTTTTCACTTACCTCATCTAAATACTGACACACACAATTTGGAACAAAACGAAGTCGGTCAGCTAAATCATCAAAGAAAAATAGTCGGTGTATAAAATTTTTTAGGACAGAGGGTATGAAAGCCAGTTCGAAGGCTCAACAAAGATTGACTATTTACTGCTAAGAACTGTTGATTATCATAATCATCATCAGCTGCCATCTCCTCAACGAAGGTTGGCTGTAATGGATCTCCAACGTCTTCTGTCTCTTGTCTTGGTGGTGCACTCTGATAGACTCTTTCCTGTCCATCTCTTGATGTTATCTTCCCACTTATAGCGCTGTCTTCCCCTTGCACGTTTGCCTTCACCTCTCCCTTCTATTATGGTCGTCTGCAAGGTGTTATGCCTTTTTATGTGGCCAAAGTATTTTAGCTGCCGAACTTTGATCTCCCTCATTAGTTCTCTTTTCATACCTAGATCTTGTAGAACCTCCTTATTTGTTTTCTTCTCTTTCCATGAGATACGCCCCATTCTTCTATATATCCACATTTCAAGAGCCTCAATTCTTTCCTCCAAATGCTTATTCATCGTCCATGATCCGCACCATACAGAAATGCAGAATATATATAACACTTTA
This sequence comes from Oreohelix idahoensis, assembly GCA_024509875.1. NCBI lineage: Eukaryota > Metazoa > Mollusca > Gastropoda > Stylommatophora > Oreohelicidae > Oreohelix > Oreohelix idahoensis. The sequence goes on from JAMPIV010007730.1 coordinate 144,007, forward strand.
TGATTCTCAGTTTTAATTTGTGAGATAACTGTTTAGATGTCAGTATATGTTTCATGTTGTTGAATGTAGCTTTGGCCATTCCTATTCTCTTCTTGATTTCTGTTTCACATCTGCCATCTTCTGTTATTATATGACCAAGATATACGTAGCTCTTGACTTGTTCCAGGATTTTCTCATTGTAACGGATGGATGAAATTCAGCTGTCCCTGAATTGATGGATGATGTGAAGAATAGCCTTGAGTAGCATCGGGCCCCTGAATTTGTGTGTAGACAAAATAGTCAACGTGGGTTCCACGCGTGCTCATTAGAATGCATAATAGCAACGGGGATATTCTACCACGAGTGCTCATTAGTATGTAAACAGTTATCATGCGTGCAGCCAGGACATCGCTTTGTCTTAAAGTTGAGTTTAAATCACGCCTACCGCCTTACCTTCAGAGCCATTAAGATCAAGCATTGCCCTACCTTTTTCTGACATCCCGTCTAGTAGGAGTGGCCAAAGCCAAAGTTCATCGGGAGAGCGGCAACCTCAAAGACTGTGGTGGTCCCCAGCAGAACGAAGTAGTTTTTTCACACCTACGGTTTACACGTTTAGATTTCTGTCCGGACCGAGAGACGCAGGGGGAAATCGAACGAAGGAGAGACGGGGACTGGCGGCGCAGAAACGTAGATTGATCCCTGATTTCAAATAAGGCGTGAACTTTAGCATGTAGCTATGACTTCCATTTCATTAACTATATATTAGCATCGCCGAAAATGCAGTTTATCATTCGTCTGCCAGAGATTTGAAGAAGCACTAGCTTATAGTAGAAGCTAACAAGTTTTCCCTTGGATTTCTACTATATTGGAGTCTATATTCATTCATTCATTCTGTGCTACGGTAAAATATTAGTCATGAGTGATCTAGACGTTTAGTTTCTTCATTTATTTCACTGGATTTTGTGTTAATTTAAACCTATTAAATAAACCCATCACAAAGTTTCCCAGATGTAAATTAAATAATATAACTACCCGTTATTTCCCGAGATAATAGATGTGTAGCATCATTTTAAACGCTAGGCGAGCGAATTGGCTATTAACCTTATAATTCTATTTCATCTTGCGTAAATTTTGAGTAATTAACTGTTCATAGCTAATGGTAATTAAATCGATACATTGGCTAGTCACTCGTTAAATTTCTTAAAATATAAATAATTAAATACCAGAGTGACTTTACCGGTCTTACCGAATAACGCGGGTGTTACATTTTATTATAGTATATTACCTGTTATCAATCTTCTCTTTTATACAGATGATCAGACCTTGCGATCCAACGGTTTTTTATTTATTTATAGAGATATAGAAAGTCACGTCCAGAGGGCTTATGGCATCCCACATCTGCTACATAGTATAGAAAGAAAGTGCGAGAATTGAAAGCACACAATAAAAATTAGTACCACAAATGTACCGATACTACCGGAGTGAAACAGTGATCGAGAGTGTCGCCCCATTCTGTCACAAACTCAATACCTAAAATCGTCAATATCTTCTAACAGCAAGAACTTCCAATATTCCTTTATGTCTTGTTCTTCTCGTCTTGTTTTTGTAAACAATTAAAGACCAAACACGATATATATATATATACTATGTTTAGTTTTAGAGTTACAATTATAGCTTACTGTGCGTATAGCCTGCAGTGATGGTTCTAGTACTCTATCTTCTTTATAATAATAATAATAATAGCCCCTTCAGTCATAACTGACTATGGGAATGCGCCCCTGAGGTGGCAGCCCTCAGCTGCTTGTTTTCCTGGTGCTCCTTTCGACGTTTTCTCCTCACCTCTGCTTCTTGTGTGAGCCTCTCTTCGCCCAATCTGAGGTGGTGCCGTAAATAGCATCGCCACTTAGTGCGATCGGCAGCTTCATCCTCCCATGTTGCTGGATCCATGTCCAATGCCCTCATATCTCTCTTGCACACATCTTTGAACCTCTGCTGTGGTCGCCCAACTCTATCTTCTTTAGACTCTATACATTCACGGTTACACACCCACTGGGGCCTAGGCCAACAGGTGCGCTTAAAAAAAGCTAGTTACGATCAACGTGCTCCACGGCCAAGACTGCCACAGCAGAAAGAAGAATTAGGCCACATCAAACAGAAAATGAAGAAAAGCCACCGACAAGGAACTTGTCAGTAGATAATAATTTCTAGGTTATCTCACATTCAAGGAAGGAAAGAAGATGGTACTATGCTCCAACAAGTTCAATTGACAACACTAAATCCACCCCTACATAATGTAGCTTCAAGGTCTTTGTTACAGCTGAGATGCACGCAACATCAGCGTGCTGTTGCCATCATGGGTAACTGTCGTAGATTTTGGATAGGTGATTAAGATAGATTCTGGTCCCGTCTGAATAGAACTGGAAAAGGTGGTAACTCAGTGAGAGATAAGGTAAAGAAATAGATTTCACGAGTGAAATGGTGAAAAAGGTAGAGTCTGTCCCTGGATTGAGAAGCTACTCTAGTCCAGCCTATCTCTACGAATGAAATTTGTTTATCAGACAGTTTACCTTTCTGTATATATTACCATATACACTATTAACCACTCACATACACACACACAGATAAGTGACCACAATTAGACGCACAGACGTGAAACTATATTAATGGAGTAGGGATATTGGGCCGAGCTGACCAACACAGGTAATTAAGTTTTATGTTAAGTTTATTTACCATAGAAAAAACTTAACAACATCTAGTATCAAAAATCAAATATAAAAAACCATAGGTTGCAGAATTAATAAAGAAATAGACACATAAGTGCAATCCCCTCTGTTGAGACAAGATCCCACAAGAAGAAGTTAATTAATCCTCAAAAGGTCAAAAGATTAGCACTATGGTATATAATTTGACTATACTGTAAAGAACAGAGTTCCTAATTAATCTATTCTGAAAATAACAGTATTAGCAAACAAATGAAAGGCAAAACAAAGTGAGTATCCTGATTATACTCGTACAATAGAAGAATTATTCACTCCTTCTTTCTCTCGCTTCAGACAGACAGTTGCCACGTTCATTCGTTCTTACCTAATTGTTGATTAACAACATCTGGAACATATTTCCATGGTAAAAACAGCAAATCCAGTGTTGGTTGTTTTGGCAAAGTAAGCTCCAGCTCCTCCAAGTTTGATTAATCCGGTTATTTGGGAATGCTTACTTCGTTACTGTTAATTGGATCTGTTTATTTCACATCAGTTAGTCCAGGTAGGAAAGTAATTATGACTTCTAGTGTTCACAGTGTCATTAGCTTGTAATTCCAATACTTAAAGAGAATGTCAGGTATGTAAATCTCTCGGAATAAAAATCCTCGTCTGTTGCGTGCATATTTTTGACGCACATATTACAAAAAAATCGATATGGTTATTTAATATGGGAAAAATATAGTCATGCATCCATCTGTGTATGAAAATGCTGTTTATTGTAAAAGCGAGATAATCCATGTTTGATTCACACTTTTGATTATAGGAGTAATCGGTCTGGATATCGATCCAGCGCAAGAATAGTACGCTTGCGTTTGTACTTAATTTTAGGGCCAGAAAATATATTAATTTGCTTATTGTGTTTATGGCCTGAATTCATATGTATTACATATTATTAGTACAAGTAGAATCAGTCCTATATTGTATATTTTGGATGGGTATGAGGGACTAGATTCTTGTTAGCGGAAGTATGAGTTGTCTTAACAAGTCGTGATGAGTTCCGATGTACTGCTAAGAATGGCGGGGTACGTTTTTCAAGAGCTGGTCCTTCGTCAAGAAAAAATGTCTTACGAAGTGGTTTTTTCTTCTGGAGGAGATAGTGTCTCTACGATAGTTTGTGTTAGAGACTCTCCTTATGTCAGTATATAGATGATTCGGACTCCAGGTAAACCCAGCTCGTATTTTTGATGATCTCTCGTCGGTTAGGCCTAGCTTGACTTTTGGGTGCTTCGATATGCTAGTGTCGTGTTTTGTATCGACGAAGATGACAGATTTTCCTGCAGCGGTTATGGCTACGTGAACTAACCTGATCACCGTAGTGCTGCATGGAACCATTCATGAAATCCTTTATATATCCATTGTAAATTAACTTTGGCTGATATTCTTCCTATGAATGAGTGAACGACAACTCAGGAAGGTAGCCATGTTGGATTTCGGTCATCGTCTGTTTCGATCACTGCCAAGAGAACAGATTATTTATCTTATTATCGGACAGTGACAGAGAGATCTCAATCCTGCTAGAAACCCCCTTTTCGTGGTTTCATAAGATGATGTATCATGACATTGAACTTTGATGTACTACCCATTATTTCTGCATGTGTCATGACTTCAGATCTGCTATGTATACCTACAAATTGTTATGTCAACAAAGCCTGATGTACTCGTATGTCCCAGTGTGTACGTCTGAATAAATTGAGTAAACTACGATTCCAGCAGTCTGCATTGGTGCCTTGTAGACACATGTGTATGAGTGATTATATTGGTCAGCACACGAACAGTACACCATTCGCGGTAATCACACTCTACACTACTACTTCATACATACACCATCCTGCGTCGGCTGAAGTGACCAAGTTTAGGGCCTGCTTCCCCTGGAGCCTTTGCCTTCCCTAACTCAGGACTAGGGTGAGTTACCCATTTACAGCTGGGTAGACTGGAGCATGCCTGATCTCAACAACACACCACTCTTCCTTACAGAGCAGACAGACTGATACTTTACAGTGGTGTACTACAGGTGTAGTAAGAAAAAACGTCTTTACAGTGGCGAGCCAGATTCCTGGGTCCAGCTTACGCAGTTTTGTGTTGAGAATCACAGTTTACAGCTGAAAGAACATTTGTTTGAACACATCAACACCAGTAGGACAGCTTGACCTGTATTACCGATAGGATGCTGTATCTAGGTCAGCACTTGTTGACAGTTTTTCGCTGTACAGACAGTATTACACAGGACAGTGGTATCAAGTGTAGAAAATATCTGGAGCAATATTGTTGACATTTCTCAACGTACAGAAGAATCGCAGTGTTGCTGAATAAAGTGCATAGTTCATCGTGGGATCTTCATATGCTCAACAGAGAAAAAATTGACAGTGTAATAGTTTAAACTTAAATCTATTACTGAATAAAGTGGCAAGTTAGTATTATTTAAATAAACTGTGCCTACTTTACAACACTATACTGGCAACACATTCCATTCATGACATAAATGATATTGTATGCTATATGCTATTTATGCTTACATGTTATTTGTTGTGTATTAAATTAGTTTATATTCTGTGTGACTAGAACAGGAAATACCGAGTAATATTGGTCTTGTTCTGGCGTTCGATAGGGAGCAATTTCTTAATTGAAATTTGCTTGCAACATAGTTTGCAAATATTTGGTTAGTTGTGACGACTGTTTCATATTTGTATTTGTAACATTTTTTGTGTTCCTTAGTTTTGTTTGATTTGTTTGTATAATTGTAGGTCTCATCTTTCCTTTCATTTCAGTTTTTTACACCCTTATGTTTATACACTGTAGCGTTATTTGTCTTGTTATCTTATGGCAGTTATCATCACAGGTTCTGTGATCATTTTTTTCATTTCCCCTATTTAATTTAATTTGATCTCTGCAAATGTTTTCAGATTGTCTTTTCTTGTTTGTCATTTGTAATGTCTGTAGTTGACATATGACGTATAGTGGTATACACTGATAGTATAGTACAGATCAGTACTTTCTGATTGTTATTGGAAAAGGGAAATATTTTTTTTCCACAGGTACTCAAGTGATCTTTGATTACATTGAGGTATACAAGACCTTTGTAAGGCTTGTCTCCCAAAGTTATTGGAAAAGGGAAATATTTTTTTTTCCACAGGTACTCAAGTGATCTTTGATTACATTGAGATATACAAGACCTTTGTAAGGCTTGTCTCCCAAAGTTATTGGTAAAGGGAAATATTTTTTTCCACAGGTACTCAAGTGATCTTTGATTACAGTGAGGTATACAAGACCTTTGTAAGGCTTGTCCCCACAGTATTTGAGATACAATTATTGTTGTCCACAGGTACTCAAGTTATCATTGGTTATTGTAAACCATACAAGTTTGGACTAAGACTAAGTCTAAGGTATAGACTTGTCTCCCATTAACAAAGAGAGTTATTTATTTACTTTTTCAGGTTCCTGATTTAAGAAGACAATATGTCTACCTTAGATTATTTCATTAATAATAATAAATTCTTTAAGCGCCAAACACGGCGCATAAGGCAGAAACCAGTGCTCTCCAGGTTGTTCGTTGTGACGCCACTCCTCTTAGCTCTTGCACATTATTTAGGCCCAACGTTCTTCCTTCTCTTATTATTGTTCTTCTGAGTGTTTCTTTTGGTCTTCCTTTTTTCCGCTTACCCTCAGGAACCCAAGTGAGCGCCTGTAGTGGTATTCTGTTGTTTTGCATTCGTAGGACATGACCGATATATGACCATCGTCTTTTCCTTATATAGTCGGAGACATATTTCTGCCTAGAGTCTTCTCTTATTTGTCGATTAGTCTTGAATTCTTTCCAACTGATGTTCATGAGTTTTCTAAGACATTTGTTCTCGAATGTATTCAGCTTGTTCTCCAATGATTTTGTTATTTTCCAACTCTCACAGCCGTATGTTAACACTGAGATAACATTTGAATTAAACAGACGAAGCTTGGTATGTATATTCAATGATCGTAATTTCCAAATGTTAGATAATCTATTGAAGGCGCTAGCTGCCAAAGCAATTCTAGTATGGATTTCTCTTGTTGTGTCACCATCCTGAGTCATTTTACTGCCTAAATAATTGAAACTTTCAACTTTCTGTAGTTTTTCCCCGTTCAAGATGATATCAAAGGTCTCGTTAGAAAAGTTCATAGCTTTAGTTTTAGAGGCATTTATTTGGAGACCAATTTTAACCGAGAGATGACACAAATTATTTATTGCTTCTTGGGATTGTCTTGGTGTTGAACTTAAGAATGCTACATCATCTGCGAAATCCAGGTCCCCCAGGAATTTTCCATTTGTCCATTTTATACCCAATTGTTCATTGTGGGTATAGTTTCTCATAACCCAATCAATAGCTATTCCAAAAAGTAGTGGTGACATAATACAGCCTTGTTTCACCCCTGTTTCTACTGTAAACCATTCTGTATTCCCTTTATTTGTTCTAACACAACATCTTGCATTGTCATATAGCGCTTTGATTATATTCACATATTTTGTTGGAAAACCATAGATTGTAAGTATCTTCCACAATGATGGGCGGTGTAGACTATCAAAGGCTTTTTGAAAATCGACGAAGGTGATAATAAGTGGCGATTGCCTTTCCACTGATTCTTCTATAATTGTTCTTAGTGTGAATATTTGATCAATACATGATCGTTTCGGCCTGAAACCCGCTTGTTCTTCTCTGATCTTTTCGTCAGCATGCAATTTAAGTCTTTCTAACATCATGCAACATAATAATTTTCCAGGTACTGATAATAGAGATATACCACGCCAGTTATTACAGTCTGATAGATCACCTTTCTTCGGTAACTTTACAATAATACTGTCTTTCCATTATTTCATTACACTAGGAAAATCTTTTGATAAGACTGGAAAAGACTTAGAACAATGGGCTGTTGCTCAATATGACAAAGCATTAGCTGCAGAAGAGAAAAAAATTGCTGCTGCTGTTGAAGAAAAAAAAATTGCTGCTGAGGAAAAAAAAGCTGCGGCTGAGGAGAGAAGACTTCAAATAGAAGAAAAAAAAGCTGCTGCAGAAGAAAGGAAAGCCTTAGCTGAAGAAAAAAGATTAGAAAAAGAAGCTGATACTGCTGCTGAACTTAAGAAATTGCAGATGCAAGTGGAGGAAAGGAGATTTGAGGCAGAACAGAAGAAATTAGAAGCTGCTGCAGAACAGAAAAAACTAGAAGTTGCTGCTGCTGCAGAACAGAAAAAACTAGAAGTTGCTGCTGCTGCAGAACAGAAAAAACTAGAAGTTGCTGCTGCTGCAGAACAGAAAAAACTAGAAGCTGCTGCAGAACAGAAAAAACTAGAAGTTGCTGCTGCTGCAGAACAGAAAAAACTAGAAGCTGCTGCAGAACAGAAAAGATTAGATAGAGAAGCTGAAGAGAGAAAAGCAATAAGAGAACATGAGTTTGAATTAGAGAAATTAAAATTGACATGTATGAGTAATGTTAATCAGGCATCTGGTGGTAATGGTAAACCCTTTGTGTACAAGGTCAAAGTACCAGCGTTTAACCCTACCAGTGATGACATAACATTTTGGCTTTCTAGATTTGAACGGGCTTGTCGATCTCATAATGTTGACAAATCACAGTATGTGAATCAGTTGTCTGAAAATCTAAAAGGGGAGTCTCTGAGTAAGTTATATTTTGTTGAAGAGGCCGACAAAGATAATTATGATGCTGTTAGGGCAGCTTTGATAAAGAGATATCAGCTGTCTGAGGAAGGTTACCGTCTTTTGTTTAAAACAATGAGACCTGAGGTAGGTGTAGAATTCTCAGATTTCATCTCAAAAGCACGAATTACACTTTCACGATGGATTGAATTATCCAAAACAGAGAAAACATTTGATGGTCTTACGGATTTATTGCTAAGAGACAAGGTCATGTCTTCTGTAAATAAATCATTCCTAGAGTTCTTACATGAGCGTAAACCTAGTACAATAAAGCAAATGGAAGAATATTGTGACCAGTATGCCACGGCACACCCTGACATGATTCTTAGTAACTCTAACATTAAAGAGAGTATGCCAGTTGCTTCGGCAACAGAATATAATCAGAATTACTCACACAAATTCCAAGGAGCTAAAAATAAATTTGATAAAAAGGTTAATTGGAATAAGTATCAAAACCAAGATAACCACTCAAATCAGGGTTCTTCTTCGAAGAACTGGAATCGGGCTGATAGTCCTCGACACGCGAGGGGTACCCATAATGTTAGAAATTCTCGGAAAGGGAGTAGCTATAGGAACTACCCAAGTGCTTCATGGAGACAAAAGAAACAATATTACAGGGATACTCAATATAATGAGCATGATGATTATGATCATGAATATTATGATTCAAACCCAAATAGGGGTTATAACAGAGGCAATAATAATTATAGAGACAATTATAACCGAGGTAGATCACAACACAAAAGACATGGTAAATCTTATTACCAGGCTAACTCTGCACAACAGGAGTTCCACGACACCGATAATCAGAATAATGATAAAAAAGACTCCAATAGTGTAGCAAATTCCGCTTTCGATTTTGCTAGAGCATCTGAGTGTTCGCAATGCAAAACATTATTCGATCCAACCACAGTTTCTACTTTAAGCTGCGGTCACCCACTTCCCGCTCTCCATGCGTCAATTGCGCATAATGGAAGGGGTGCTCTTGTCTTTAATAGGGGCCTAATAGATGGTACTCCGGTATCAATTCTTTTCGACTCGGGGTGCACTACCATTGGAGTGAGGCAATCACTCGTAAATCCTTCTCGAGCTACAGGCAATATAGTCAAATGTGTAACATTTGGTGGCACATTGGAGAAGTACTCCACTGCCATTATCAATATTGCTACGCCTTTCTTTACAGGAGAGGTGCAAGCATGTCTCTTGCCGAATCCGATCGCTGATCTTATCATCGGTCGCATTCATGGAGTGAAAGAATGCACTCCACAGCAAATTTCTAATTGGGAAAATGTTAATATGCAATCTGCTAATGCAGTAATCACTAGGGCTCAAGCTCTTAATATGCCACAATCTTCACATTCTGAAGATAATGATGCGCAGATCCAAGATGATCCCTTGGAGATTTCCCACGATTCCTTTATCAAACAGCAGGAAGATGATCCTACTCTAAAGAAATTCTTTACTCTGGCAACAAAAGGTGATCCGAATAAGGATACAAATCGTAAATCTTGGATTACGATGAAGAATGGCGTACTTGTACGTATGGTACAAGACTCCGCTAAGTCCATTCATTCTCAAATCCTTGTGCCTAAAAATATGAGAGTTAAAATCTTACAGCACGCTCATGATTCGCAGTGTGCTGGACATATGGGTTTTTCCCGTACTAAAGCTAGAGTTCTTCAATCTTTCTTTTGGCCTGCTGTGAATAAGGACATACGAATCTATTGTCGATCTTGTAAAGTATGTCAAGAGATTAAATCCAGAGGTCCACGCCATGATGCACCTATTCAGGCTGCAGACATTCCCATTCGGCCATTTCAAAAAATGGCGATAGACATCATTGGTCCATTTAAGATAAAGTCTGCTAGAGGACACCAATTTATTTTGACGTGTGTTGATATGTGCACACGTTGGCCGGAGGCTGTTCCTCTAAAGAGCATAACTACTGCTGATGTCGCAGATGCTCTTTGGTTAATATTTTCTCGTCTGGGGTTTCCAGCAGAAATATTATCCGACCATGGTACCCAACTCATATCGGATACCATGTCTCAAGTAATGTCGACTCTGAAGATAGAGAGATCGCTGAGTAGTATTTATCATCCTATGTCCAATGGGATGGTGGAACGTTTGAATAGAACTCTGAAAAACCTACTAGGTAAGATAACAGAAGATCATCCTCAGGATTGGGATAGGGTTTTACCCGCGGCTCTCTTTGCATATAGAGAGGTCGCCAACGAACATACAGGATTTTCTCCCTTTGAACTTGTCTTTGGCGCGAAACCGCGAGGTCCTATGTCCTTACTTCATGATCTTATAACTGCTGATAATATTGTCGATGACACACAATCCTCTTATGAATATGTCATCGCACTTAGACACAAGATTATTGAAGCATGCAAATTGGCAACTGCTTCTTCTGAATTTGCGAAACAGAAGGCAAGGGAATTTGCCAATAAAAAGAGATGTTTGCGTCAACTTTGTCCAGGTGACAAAGCATTTGTCTTGCTACCTTGTAGGGAAAATAGACTTCTCATTTCTTGGAAAGGTCCGTACGATATAATATCAAAAGTTTCCGATGTTGACAATATCGACGATATTGACGGGAAGCGTAAAACCTTCCACATCAACATGCTCACGGAATTCCATGAACGTCCTGATTATTTACAACCTGTTTTCCAGGCAACGGACGATTTTCCAGTCCAACATGGACAGTACTCATCTCTGTCAGTAATACAGGATGAGGAAACGAGTTTCTCGGATGTAAATTTACCTTTTCCAATGATTCCTCTTCACTCTAATGAATCATGGAAAGATGTTGCAATTTCTCCAGAATTATCTCCAGGAGAGCAGAAACAAGTTTCTACTATGTTAGAACAATTTCAGGATGTCCTTACTGACATTCCTGGTCAAACGGATGTCATTCAACATGACATTATTCTTACTGACCATAGTCCTATAAGAGTCAGACCGTATCCTATCCCGATACATTTTCAAGCACAGGTAGAGAAAGAGTTAGATGAGATGATAGAGTTAAAAATTATTGAACCATCCACATCAGCATATTCTTCGCCGATGGTTATAGTACGGAAAAAAAGACAATAACATACGTCTTTGCGTGGATTATCGCAAATTGAATCAAGTGACTAAATTCGATGCTGAACCTATGCCTTTACTAGAAGAGCTACTTACGAGACTATCGAATTCTCACTTCTTTACTAAACTCGATTTGTCTAAGGGATATTGGCAAGTTCCACTATCCGAACACGCCAAACCGTTTACTGCTTTTTCGACGCCTAGGGGTCTATTCCAATGGAATTTCATGCCTTTCGGTCTTATGAACGCCCCTGCTACATTTGTACGCATGATGCGTCGAATCCTATCTCATCGCTCAGATGTCATTGCGTATCTTGATGACATCTGTCTTTTCAGTGATACTTGGAACGATCACTATAATGGTATAAATGAACTATTGTCTATCTTACGCGAGCATAACCTGACAGCGAAACCATCGAAAGCATGTATTGGTTTTAGCGAAATATCTTTCTTAGGACACCGTGTTGGTCATGGGTTCCTAAAAACAGAAGACCATAATACAAGTAAGATACTTAACATTTCTATTCCTAAGACTAAAAAGCAAGTACGAAGTCTCTTAGGTCTAATACAATTTTATGGACGATTCATCCCGAATCTGTCCTCCATTATGTCACCTCTTTCTTCCTTGCTAAAGAAAGGGTCTCCTAATGTAGTCCATTGGACTCAAGAATGTCAATCCTCTTTGGATAAGGTTAAAACTATGTTTTCTACTTCACCTATCCTAGTATTGCCTTCTAAGGATAAGACATTTATTCTTCGTAGTGACGCTTCATCCACCGGGATTGGAGCTGCACTAATGCAAGAGTACTCTGGAACTCTGCATCCTGTGATGTATATTTCTCGGAAATTAAATGCCGCAGAGAAGAATTACTCGGTCCTAGACCGTGAATTATTGGCTATGGTTTGGTCAATCCTTAAACTGCAAAGATTTCTTCTGGGCGCGCATTTCATTGTGGAAACTGACCAGAAAGCTCTTACGGCTATTCAGAGTAAAAATCTGAAGAGCGCGAGATCAACGCGATACGCGATTGCTCTACAGCCATTTCATTTTTCGGTGCGAGCTATCCGTGGGTCAGAAAATGTGATGGCAGATATTTTGTCTAGATGCCCACATGATTCATAACTGTTATACAACTTTGATACAGTTGTTTCTATGTTGAAATGTGTACACATATGTAATATATCATATATTGATTGTAACACTACTTAGCGGTTCATTGATATTTATTCACCGCTGATCTTTCAATGTTTTTCGTCTTTGAGGATCATGATGTTAAGATATCTTAGATGAAATTTATGTATAAACTAATGTGGAAATTGTGTCATTGCTAATATTGTAGTATGCGTTGGTGACACCTCTCTGGAAATATTAATACTTAGAGAAGTACCTTCTCTAAGGTCATAAAACTTATGCTTATCATCTGCGCATTGTTATTGGTGCGTTGTGAGCCTATTGTATGTTGCTCCTAGATGTATTTCAAAAAAAAAATGTACCATTTTTTTTTCCCGAGGGGTGTGGTAATCTGTTGCGTGCATATTTTTGACGCACATATTACAAAAATCGATATGGCTATTTAATATGGGAAAAATATAGACCTTCATTTACTTGTGGATCAAAATGCTGTTTATGGTAAAAGCGAGATAATCCATGTTTGATTCACACTTTTGATTATAGGACTAATCGTTCAGGATATCGATCCAGCGCAAGAATAGTGCGCTTGCGTTTGTACTTAATTTTAGGGCCAGAAAATATATTAATTTGCTTATTGTGTTTATGGCCTGAATTCATATGTATTACATATTATTAGTACAAGTAGAATCAGTCCTATATTGTATATTTTGGATGGGTATGAGGGACTAGATTCTTGTTAGCGGAAGTATGAGTTGTCTTAACAAGTCGTGATGAGTTCCGATGTACTGCTAAGAATGGCGGGGTACGTTTTTCAAGAGCTGGTCCTTCGTCAAGAAAAAATGTCTTACGAAGTGGTTTTTTCTTCTGGAGGAGATAGTGTCTCTACGATAGTTTGTGTTAGAGACTCTCCTTATGTCAGTATATAGATGATTCGGACTCCAGGTAAACCCAGCTCGTATTTTTGATGATCTCTCGTCGGTTAGGCCTAGCTTGACTTTTGGGTGCTTCGATATGCTAGTGTCGTGTTTTGTATCGACGAAGATGACAGATTTTCCTGCAGCGGTTATGGCTACGTGAACTAACCTGATCACCGTAGAGCTGCATGGAACCATTCATGAAATCCTTTATATATCCATTGTAAATTAACTTTGGCTTATATTCTTCCTATGAATGAGTGAACGACAACTCAGGAAGGTAGCCATGTTGGATTTCGGTCATCGTCTGTTTTGATCACTGCCAAGAGAACAGATTATTTATCTTATTATCGGACAGTGACAGAGAGATCTCAATCCTGCTAGAAACCCCCTTTTCGTGGTTTCATAAGATGATGTATCATGACATTGAACTTTGATGTACTACCCATTATTTCTGCATGTGTCATGACTTCAGATCTGCTATGTATACCTACAAATTGTTATGTCAACAAAGCCTGATGTACTCGTATGTCCCAGTGTGTACGTCTGAATAAATTGAGTAAACTAAGATTCCAGCAGTCTGCATTGGTGCCTTGTAGACACATGTGTATGAGTGATTATATTGGTCAGCACACGAACAGTACACCATTCGCGGTAATCACACTCTACACTACTACTTCATACATACACCATCCTGCGTCGGCTGAAGTGACCAAGTTTAGGGCCTGCTTCCCCTGGAGCCTTTGCCTTCCCTAACTCAGGACTAGGGTGAGTTACCCATTTACAGCTGGGTAGACTGGAGCATGCCTGATCTCAACAACACACCACTCTTCCTTACAGAGCAGACAGACTGATACTTTACAGTGGTGTACTACAGGTGTAGTAAGAAAAAACGTCTTTACATCGTCACACCACAGTGGTCGGTAGTTGGGAAATGTTAATTTGTGATAATTTCGCCACAGCGGGCTGAATGTATATGAAACTGGAAAAAGAAATCTGGATAGCTATAGGTCCAGTTACAATTATTCTTATAGTCTTTTGTTGGTACTCTCTCTCTCTTTCTGGGTGAAACAAGAGGGCTGAACAGGTCAACCTCGATGAACCGCTATTTGCATAAGAATGTTTAATTTTGCGTCTATTGGACTTAGACCCGTTTTCTCAGATTTAGGCCGCAGGTAGGTTTTGGTTTATGACCCGTACTGGATTTTAGGAAGAAAATACATAACATTTAATCACAATATCAGTATCTATCCTAACCCGCGTAACGGGATAATTTAATATCCACTCGGTTATTAGATTTAATTTAAAACCGCAAGAATATATCTTATTTTATCGTTTAAAAAACAAAATCCGTGAAATAAGCGCTAGTCATTTTTAAAATTACTCATAATGAATTAGAAATAAATATATATTTCGTCAGTACTCATAATGAATAGTGCATTTACTAGTCAATTAAAATATCTCTTACTGGTTAATAGCAATTAATTAAATTTTCGTTACAGCTGAAAGAATTAGCTATATATATTTTAATCTGCTAGCCAATTAACACAGTAAATTCTAGTGAAATATAATGACAAACTTTTAACAATTAAATCACTCAAAAATGCTAGTAAAATATTTACCGCAACACAGAAATAGAAACTCTCCAATCGAAACACTAAGAAATCCACTTTAACAATGGTCTAGAATTTGAAGCTAGATGTTCCGAACTTTCTGAGGCTACTCGATAAATGATTTTAAAAGCTGGGGTATATATATATATAAAATAGGTAGAAATTCGCTAGTCAGTGCTAGATATAGCACCTTCGCCCAGATTTTGGGGAATTCTGCGGTCGATTCATGAATCACAGTTTTATTTCACACTTATGCTGACCGCCGACTCTTCGCTAGCGAACGGACTTGCTTTTGATCAGGCGTCTCTCACTGTAGCTAATTAAGTTCCGAACAAACGGATGTGGGGTGTGGGGGGGGGAAGTAACTGTGATTATCTCCGCTTTCCTCAGATTAATTCCCCCTGACCAATGTAACTACAAAAAGTACGACTTTTGATTTATCACCCTTGATTTTACCACTAGACGACTCATTCTCTGATCTGTCACTATTCAGCGATTGCCCAATCGTTCGCTTGATAATACAGTTAACGGCTCAGGGATAGCTAATAGGCCTGTTTGTAAACATTCCTA
Source organism: Oreohelix idahoensis (assembly GCA_024509875.1). Lineage (NCBI taxonomy): Eukaryota > Metazoa > Mollusca > Gastropoda > Stylommatophora > Oreohelicidae > Oreohelix > Oreohelix idahoensis. The sequence goes on from JAMPIV010007730.1 coordinate 159,748, forward strand.
GTGTCTGTAAGACATAGAGAGAAAGAAAATAGGCGTGGCTAAAATATTAGTTCGACAGATATCGAAGCGCATGCCTTCTGCGTTAACGAAACGTGAATATTAATAAGCAAGCAAAGGTGGAAAACACGTGGAAGCAAAAACGTGTGGATTCATGTAATATATTTACATAACTCTGTCACAGTAACTCAAGCCAGAAAATAATGCGGTTTGGCCATCTGATTAAAGTAGAGTCCTATCAATTACAGCCACGCCCCGGCTGCAGTCAAAGATTTTGTTTCAGGGCACGGGAAAGAGCAAAAGGCTGATGAACAAACAACATTACAGATACCCAACAACACTTGGCTTAAGAACGCAAACTTCAGTTCTCCACTACGCTTCTTACAACATCAGACCACAAGGTGTTTTATATTTAGACTTCCGCCATATTATAATCAACGGACCCAGTGTCTAGGTTGAACGGATCGTGCCTCGCCAACAGGAGGCAAAATTTAATGAAAGAAAAAAATCCACTACACTTCAAGACAAGAGTTAACTGAAAAAAAATTGAACAGTAAAAGTAATAAAAATGAAAGACATTCGGGTATCCATTAGCACAGATAGCCCTGTGTAACTTGGTTACAACTAGGATTCACACGATGGCAGTTAGAGGGGTTTTCTCGTGTCGTCTACACTCTTCGGCGACCGGCATTTCAAAGTTTTCACATCTTCAACAATCAAGCCATGAAGGCATAGCCGGCATGTGAAGTCGTTCCACTAACAGCTTTCTCTCGATTAACCCTCCGGAATATAGGCATACGCGTGGTTGTTGTAGTCAGGACAGCAGCTTGACTAATATAATTTAGCTGGGACGTTGCAGTACCTATGGCACACCAAGAGGAAAAAAAGCTAAGTAATTTTTTTTTTAAAATTTCTTTCGATAAGTAAAGATAGTCCTATAGTAGTTACTGTCGTAGGGGAGTTAATCGTTTGATAATTCACCATTCTATGTGCAGCTTTATAAGGTGGGGTGAGTAGTTCCCTTCCTCGCTGTTTTTGCCTTCCGTAACTCAAGATCAGTCATGTACCCATTATATCTGGGTAGTCTGGAGCGTGACACTAATAGGTTTTGATTCAGAAACTGTGCATCGAGAGGAAAGCACTCTAACTGCTAAACCAATCGGACGCTCCTTAGAATACATAGTCAGAGGCGTACATAAAATATTTGGCAACCTGGGGCGGATCCTTAATTTAAACACCGCTCTTCCCCGTAAATAAACACATAAAATATACTATTCTTGCAAGTACATACAGTACAGTACTGCCATAGTCGTGTCCAGTGGCACCCACCTCCTGGCTGACACTTGTGCGGACCGCCCCTCACACCCCCGTGGTACACCACTGCCGGTGGCGTAACTACAATGTAAGGGGGCTCCCGAAGCAAATTATTTGGGGCCTTCCTTATAAAATGGGATCAACAACGATAATTAATATACGGGGTATCAGTATACGATTTAAAAAATAATACTTACTTAATAATTACTGTTATTATTTTTAAAAAAGTAACAATTGATGGCCACAGCACATAATTATCTAATTTCTTGAAGGTTTATTTTCTTCTTTAGATAGAGAGTAGGGGAAAAAAAAAACACAGCCACTAATTATCCCAGGAAAACGCAGACCAGATATCTCAACAACAATGAACCGAAGTAAATTAAAAACGATGCTACTCATAATAAGGTCACAGTGTATTGAAGGTAAGATTTGGAGATGGACAAAACAGAACCGGCGTGTAGATAACACCACAAGTTAGAAAGAAGACAACTGAAGAAAGAACTTAAAAACAAATGATTAAGAACTTAAAGATTTAACAAAAAAAAAAAAAATGAACAAAAAAAGCCGCAGGAGAACATACCGAAAAAGCAGCACGGACTAAACCGGTCAGAGAAAGAGAGGGGGTTTTTCTTGACGCTTACAGCGACCGGAATTTTACATTTCTAAAATCTTCAACATTCAAATTGTGAAATCACAGTCAGCAAGTGAAGGCATCTACGGCGTTCTCTAGTTCAGCTCTCCGGATTATAGGCCGTGGTCGTTGTAATTAGAGCAGAAATTGCCTAAAAAAGAATTGAGCTGGGCTAATGGAGTACACATGACACGGCGACAAAAAAAAGGAAATGAATATTTATTTTATTAAATTGTTGTTTTCAAACACCCTAGAACTTTTTAAGAACTTTTTTTTTTAAATTGATTAGTCAGTTATCTAAATTCGTAAAGTTTATTTAGGTAGAAGGTCTCTAGAAATTGGCTCGTTAAGAAAGAATAAAGACCTATTCGAGATAGGGACAAGAAGACGGGAATGCGAATGCTTTCCACTGGACAGTGTTTTCTAATTAATTATGGAAAGAGTTCTGTTTCCCCACGACCTTAGCTTCTGCCCTTTGATCCCGTAACAGAAAAAGCACCCAACCTCATCTGAGTAGAGAAATGATCCTATATGTGAATATGTAACACCGACAGCACGAGTGATACATTAACAAACTAGATAATGATCAAACGATTGTTGGGTTTATCAATTAAATATCCATACATATAGGGTTAGTAATGGTTAGAACGTGATGCTGGTAAAAGACGATTCACACAAAACACACAGATGAGATATTAAAATTGCAGTTAATTAAGTAGTAGTTAATTAAGAATGAACTGGTGTAAAGCGAAATGATGATGATGTGATATGATACGTGTTACCAAACTGGTGAGTAATCTACACAGCCTATGTGTCTCTAAATGCTTCTCATGGATACGATGATTCACATGTATGCATAAAATGTCCCAAGCTGTCATACGTTATGTCGAGTGGGGTATCTCTAAGCCGTGGACGTTCTGATGAAAACTGTTGTCGTACTGAGAACGTTGACGATATATATTTATATATATATATATATATATATATATATATATATATATATATATATATATATATATATATATATATATATATTCCTTCACGGTTTGAGTATATCTCTGTAGTGTTGATATAATGGTACCCCTATTACTACTCGGACGACTCGGAAGAAAGGGAAACTACTGGCACTGAGGGAGTGGTCTGCAATTTGATCGTCAAAGTTAATAGTATTTACCACTTTAATGACGGCCGGCGTCCTGTGGTAAGGTGTGTACATGTGTACCTTCTACGTGTCGCTGGGGAAATTAGATATCTTCAAGTGTTATTAGGTGACCGACGTTGCTTTGTTGCAAATTTGATGTCTCCGTATTTAGATGAGGTAAGAGAAGGACACTGGTCACATTTTCCCTTTTCAACAAAACACTCGTTTTGTTGGGAAGAGTCCAGACGTATTTTCCACATCCAGTGAAGGTTTTCAGTAAGCTACACAAGATGTATTTCAGATAAGTTTTTTTGTCTTCTCTAACATATTTAAACTAAATATTGTTAATTACCTCTAGTATTAGTTAATTGCTTTTAACGTTAGTTAATAATTGATAGGAGTATTTGAATAAATACAAAATATTAGTGAAATGGAATAAATAAGCCCAGGTAGGCCGACCATGTGGGGTCTTCATTTGTGAAGTGGAGTAGCCATCTTGTTTTTCTTTGTGTAATACAGGCATCTTTCATCGTTGAGCCGCGCATGAACAAAATTTAATTTAATTCAAAATTACTAGCTTAGTAGTAGGACTAGTCAGCTTTTAACTATTGGTATCTAAACAAAATTTAAAATTTATGTATTTAAAAAAAAAATTTTATAGCTTATCTTGTGCTAATTTAGCATTAGACAAAGCATAAATACTAATTGTAAGTCATCGGTGATAGGTATAAAATAAGGATAGAGCAATTAGTCAATATTAAAAAAAAAAAGAGTAAGGACAACTCGTATACAACAAAATATTTGTTGCAAAATAAGAGCAAATAGGTCCATCACAATGCCAACGATGACCAGATTGCAGTCAGGGGAGGGAAAAGCTTGGAGCAAAACTACAGAAAGACATACTAAGGAAGGAACACCAAAACGGTAAGAAAATGAGAGGAAAAGGTGCCCTGGACTAAAAGACACAGAAATTAAGGACAAAATAAAAGTGAACTCTGAATTAAATAAAGGCAGAGACTTAAATAAAAGCAGCAACGAGAAAGAGGTAGATACTTACTTACTTAGTCGTTCCCCTTCTACCGTGAAGTGTAGAGGTTTGGAAGAGAGAGCGCCAGACTATCCTATCGGCTGTCTTCCTCCTGGCCTGGTTCCATTCTAGTTCTCGGTCCTTCAAAGATTGTCTAATGTTGTCCTCCCAGCGGACTCTGGGTCGTCCTGGGGGTCTGGATCCTTGGCTCTTTGTTTCCCATGCTTGCCGTGGTAGCCGGTCTTCTCCAATTCTGCAGACATGGCCAAACCATCTTAGTTGGGACTGTTCTACTTGGGTCTGCAGGGGGTGGGATTTAAAGCCTTGACGTATCGTCTGGTTGCGTACCATGTCTCTTCTTGTTACTTCAACCACCTTCCTCAGATACCTCATTTCTGAGGTAGAGGTAGATACACGGACATCAAACCAAAGTGCAGGACGCAATGGAACACCATATTCAACAGGAAATAAAACCACAGAACCCATTAGGAAGGACGAACAGGGAAATACAGAGCAGTGTAATTGGGAAACCAAAGAACACAAAGGAAATACCAAGGACAGTCTGAAGGGAAAAAAATCTCAGAGAAAAATAGTTAAAATCACTCAAACAGCAGGGACAGAAGCCACTCTGCGAGCCCAGCCCCCCCCCCCCCCTCCCCGATGACAAAATCATGGTTATCCTCGAAAAAACAATAGACAAAAAATCTATTTACAAATTACGAAAAACAAGCAATGGTGTAATACTCTGCTTAAACAGCACAGAAAAAAACAAAGGTCCTAATAAATGAGCTGAAAGAAAACCCTAAAGAAGTGCAACTCCAACATAAAATAAAAATACAAATGGAGCTGATCAATGAGATTAGAAAAGTCATTATCAAGGGCATCGATACAAACTTAACAGAAGAAGAGATCCACACAAACGTAGTGAAAGAAAACACAGAAACCAAGATAGAAAAGGTCGAACGAATTAAAACTAAGCAGCAAAAGAATACTTCAGTGGTAGTGTTGAGTATACAGGGTACAGAAATACCCAAGGAGGTCAAACTCCGCAAGTGAGAGAAACATTTTATACTAGACTGCAGGAAATTATGGAGAAAGTAAAAAGAAAAGACATCACAATTTTGATAGGTGACATGAATGCAAAGATAGGTACACTCAACACCAGCTTTGAAGAAGTCATGAGAAAACATGGGCTAGGAATAATGAATGAACATGGGGAACGTTTCTCAAACTTCTGTGCTTCAAATCAACTGGCTATAGGAGGAAGCATGTTTCCACACAAGAGAATGCACAAGGCAACATGGATATCACCAGACCATAGAACAGAAAATCAGATTGATCATATATGCATACAAAAAGAAGTTTAGATCAACATTGCAGGATGTAAAGGTATAGAGAGGAGCAGATGTGGCATCAGATCACCACCTTCTGATAGCCAAAGTAAAAATGAACTCAAGAGCGATACAACAATGCAAAATTATAGACAACAATTTAATGTAGGACATCTAAGAAATCAAGAAACAAGAGACAAATTTGCGGTCACAATATCCAACAAATTCCAAGTGCTCCAACAGCTGGAAGATGTAGTGAAAACAGAAGACTATTGGCAGCAAATCAAAACTGTATGGAATGAGACATGTGAAGAAATACTGGGGAAAAGGGAACTACAACAAAAAGCATGGATAACAACAGAAACCATCAATAAGATAAAAGACAGATTTAAACACAAGCAAAACCAGTAGTTTCAAAGTCAAGGGTCAAGAAGTGTACACAGAAGCAAATAAAGAAGTAAAAAGAAGTATCAAAAAAAGACAAGAGGAAGTATATTGAGGCATTGGCAAGAAAGGAAGAAGATGCCGCAGCCAAAGGAAATATGAGAGAACTGTATAACAGCACAAAGAAGCTAACAGGGAAATACAAGCAAGCAAGTTGCCTCATAAAAGACAAGAATATAAAACTGCTCAGCAATATACAAGAGCAAATAAAGAGTGGACGGAATATTTTGAGGACCTTCTGAATAGACCAGCTCCACAAAAACCCCCAGACATCCAGCTAGCAGAAGAAGAGCTACAATTTAACTGTGAAAGAACAATGAAGGAAGAAATAAAGAAAGCCATAAAGCTTCTAAGAGATGGAAAAGCGTCTGGACCAGATGGCATTCCAGCAGAGGCCATCAAAGCAGATATTGACACGGCTACAGAGATGTTATATAAATTACTTGGTAAAGTCTGGGAAAAGGAAGAGACACCAGCAGAATGGAAGGAAGGATATCTGGTTAAGTTGACTAAGAAGGGAAATTTAAAAGAGTGCACAAATTATAGAGAAATAATGTTACTATCAGTGCCAGGAAAAGTATTAAACAGGATTATCCTCGAGAGATTAAAAGAGTCCATAGACAAGAAACTGAGAGATGAACAAGCAGGTATTTGACAAAACAGATCCTGTACAGACCAGATAGCAACTTTGAGAATAATAGTTGAACAAAGTCTGGAATGGAATTCACCACCATACATTGGATTTGTGGACTACGAAAAGGCAGTTGACAGTGTAGACGGAGAATCACTTTGGAAATTGATGAGGCATTATGGAGTTCCCCTGAAGATCATTAATTTAATAAAGAAAACATATGAAGACATGACAGGCAGAGTTCTTCGTGAAGGACAGCTTACAGAACCGTTTGGGATAAGAACGGGAGTGCGATAGGGATACCTCTTGTCTCCATTTCTTTTCTTACTAGCAATAGACTGGGTTATGAGAACATCGACAATACACACCAGAAATGGAATCCAGTGGACTCTGACTAAGCAGTTGGAAGATCTGGATTTTGCTGATGACTTGGCTCTTCTGTCCCATAACCGTAATCAGATGCAGGACACATTGAAAACACTCGATGAGAGGTCACAGCAATTGGGTCTGAAAATACACAGGGAAAAGACAAAAATAATGAGGATAAATGCAGGTAATGAAAACAGGATTGAACTTGAAGAAACACCAATACAAGATGTAGAATCGTACACATATCTTGGCAGCAATATGGACAAAGTTGGAGGGACAGACAATGATATCAAAATAAGAATACAAAAAGCAAGATGAGCTTTCATTGCATTGGGAAATATATGGAGATCAAGAGAAATCGAATCCAACACGAAAATAAGAATCTTCAACTCAAATGTGAAGTCAGTACTATTATATGGCTCTGAGACATGGAGAACAACAAAGACAACAACCAAAAAGCTACGGACTTTCATAAATGGGTGCTTGCGTAGAATAGAAGGATTAAAGTGGTATGACAGGGTTACCAGCATGGAACTGATGACAAGAACTAGATAAGTGCCAGTGGAACAAGAGATGAGAAGAAGACGATGGCGATGAATAGGAAACACACTGAGGAAACCTGTTGATAGCATTACAAGGCAGTTCTTGTTCTGGAACTCCCAGGGCAAGAGAGGCAGAGGTAGACCAAGAAGCACATGGAGAAGAGAGCAGGAAATAGAGGTGAAAATGGTGTGGATAACGTGGAAAGAACTTGATGATGGCACGTGACATTAGGACTTGGCATGTGTTTGTTGAATGCCTGTGCTCCTTTGGGAGTGGAGGGTTATGAAAGTTTTAAAGAAATGAATAATTATTTATAAAAAAAATGTTTATGATCAATGTTGCGATGGAATAGAAGTGTGTAAAGTAGGTCACTTGGCAGCTTTTAGGGGTTACTTAGCTGTCAGTGACGTTTCTGCTCCTTCTGATGGGTTGGTTCTTGGTAGACTGATCACGCTCGTCGCTGGTCAAGGTTGTAGAGCGCAGCACGTTCCCATAAGTGTCAAGGAGTGTCTTTGAAGTTGGTCCCTCGTCTTAAAGCTCAGGCCACTTTTCCCTTCTTGTTCCAGAGATAGTACCCTCAACTGGTACCACCAACAAGTATGGTAAAAGAATAGAAACAACATGCTCTACTGAATATTGCGTTTCCCGACACATGCTTATGTGTCTTCCTATTCCTATTCCTATTCCAACATCCCATCTATCTCAGAATTTACCCTCGATGAGAATTAAGCTTAATCCCCCGAGAGAAAACTTTCTTTACATTTAAATTGAATAGCTTTATATTTACTTTACATTCAAATGAAAATGTTAATAATATAGACAGAATATGTTTACATTAACATCTGCACTGATTGAAAAGTGTTCACAATATAGATTGAATATGTTTACACAGACATTTATACTGGTTTGAAAATGAAGATATTATAATTAAAATGTGCATCATTTCTTTCACCTTTCCCTCCCTGGTCCATAAGGAACTTGGGACTACCTATGCTTTTAGTTCTCTGTAAGAAACTAGCAATAAAGCAGTCACCAGCCCTTGCAGTGGTGGTGCATAAGATCATCATTCTATATGATGAGGTTGCCAGCCTCAAATGACTAGGACATCCCCTAGCACTTTGTACATATTAATATTCACGTGGTAATATATACATATGTAGCGAAAGGTTTTTCTAGTGTGATGATGGTGGTAGAGAAGAAGAAGAATTTCTCTCCAGAAAGTATGAAGTCCCAGTGCCAGAGAAGTACACTGGTATCACACTTGAGTTACGACTGTGAATACTCTGAGCTGGTCAATACATTTAGGCTTCAGAAGTATACTGCGCCACTTTCGCTATAGTAACCCTTTGTGATTATATAATTAAATTTGAAAAAGTAACTCAAAATTTAACATTTAAAAATTTACCAAGTCAAATGAGTACAATTTCATAATTTATTATGTACATCTATCTAGCCTTGTAATGAGAAATGGGACCCCTAGATGCAGCAATAGTGAATGCAGTCAGCGACTCATAGCTTGACTGCCTGCGTCAGGACCAGCGAACCAGAGCTGGTCAAGACCGTGCTCCACCTCCACGTGGTGGTCCTGGAAACAGGCTGCAGCAGTGCAGGCTGGCTGAGCGAGCATGGATCGAAATGGGAAGGCAAACCCGGTCCTTAAAAAATGCCGTGCAGAAGTCGGATGTGTCGACCGAAAGGTGCAGATATCACAGCTTAGGCGCAAACAGACACAACGCAACCACCGTCCTTTTCAGGACGAAGAAGAAGAAGAAGAAGTAATGAGAAATGGGTGTTGGAAGATGGTAAAATGTATGATTATTTATATTTACAAAGTAAAATAAATAATAGTAAAAAGTCTTGGATGTATCTTCCAATGAAATTATAAAGTCTGTCACAGTAGTTTTGGTATCTCTTGCTATCTAGTCTCTAGCTTTTCTCATTATTGACAATCGTTATTGAAACCGCTCACAGTGTTTGTAGGATTGGATATACATAAACTCAACTTGCATTACGCCACGTCTGTTCGAGGTTTCTGAGACACACTGGTAATCAAGAAGACTTTCCTTCAGCCCGCCCTATAACTACGGGGGACTAAGGTGTTGAAGATTGTTTGACCACTAGGCTCCAGTTAGCAGGATCAAAGGTCCTCAAGTCTTTAGTTTGTACTTGATCACGAACTCGATCAGGAACGATCATAAAACATGGAACAAAAGGTAATAGGTGGCTATGGTGTTCCAACAAGCTCACCAACCACTGATGTTCACGAGGCGATCATGTCTTCAGTGTTTGTATATAAATGAATGATTCATGGTAGTATGTTACAGAGATAGCATGATAAGATAGTGTCTACTGTGCAGAAGATAACAAAATACATGAATAAATCACATGTTATGATACATGGGTTTTATATAACCTTTGCCTTCCACTTATGGATGCCAAGTCACTTATGTACTTGCTGGTATGTCGTAAGCTTCCAGGCAAGAACTAGCCATGATATATTTGGCTAACCAATAAATTGTTATGCTTCCTGACAATGCCTGTTGAGGTTATCTCTGGTTAGCGTCACTGGCTTCCTGTATACCCTTTTTATTATGTCTGATGCAATCAAATCGTAAACAAAATCTGAAATAAAATGAAATTAGTCACACATATATCTTTAATAAACTTACATACCCTCTAGGATTAATAAGCGCACGGTGAGGCTGTATTTGATGAAGTATATCTGCCCTGCATGCAGCGTGAAAAAAGTTTTCTTGCAGATACTGTCTTCCAGTCTCTCACTCTGACGTCTGGATTTTGTGTGTCTGATTTTAAACGGGCCGCTCTGTCCTTATATTTGGGTGACTCTCCCGTAAGAGAAAGCACCGACTTGAGTCCGCTTAGATTTTCGTTTAATCTCTTGGTTTGAGGCGATCTGTTCTTTTTCTGTACTTGTTTTCTCTTCTTTTCACTACACACTTATATCTTTCCTTCCTTCCTAGGTATCCTTTCATTTTCCCAATAGGAAGCGTTCAATCTATCCAAGTTTTATCGAAATCCGTTGAGGTATGTATTTATAATAAATTTTTAAAGATCATGAGCTAACTATTAGCAGATGTGATGACTATGAAAAATATTAATTATTTTTAAAACTATTTACATTTGAATAATATCCTTTTGGGACCTAAAGACGCAGCATTAGAGACCGCAGTCAGCGACTCATAGCTTGACTGCCTGCGTCAGGACCAGTGAACCAGAGCTGGTCAAGACCGTGCTACACCTCCATGTGGTGGCCCTGGAAACAGTCTGCAGCAGTGCAGGCTGGCTGAGCGAGCACGGATCGCAATGGGAAGGCAAACCCGGTCCTAAAAAATGCCGTGCAGAAGTCGGATGTGTCGACCGAAAGGTGCAGATATCACAGCTACGTTGTAAAAAGACACAACGCAACTACCGTCCTTTTCAGGGCGAACGAGGAAGAAGAAGAAGAATATCCTTTTGGGAATCACTCATACTCTATCTCCTTATGTAAATTATTATAGTTTAAATGTCCTTCCACCAAGCTTGCTCTTGCAGCTTAAGATTTTCTTTCCTGCCAATGCAATGTTTTAAGTTTGGCCATGTTTCATATATTCGTTCCTTCCTACACTTTCCCCAATGCTGTTCGGCGAAACGCAAATATTTCAGCCACCGTCAACTTCAAAACAGGACCCACCGAGTTGTCCCTTTCACCCTTATCGCTGTGTCGCGTTACACATTTTATCAAAAACAAAGCAAGTGGTACCAAATTTTGCTACAACATATTAGTTCACATGTTAGTAATGAAAAATATAAAATGTAAAAAGTACAACTTACGCCAATCTTGGCTCACAGACTGTTTGCTCAGAGGAATAAAGGCACTGGAATAGGCCTCTCACACGTGTTCTTGGCGGTCGTTATTTTAACACTGAATTCCCACTTTGACTCCGTGTGTTTTAGATTCCTCAGATTCCTGGTGTCCTTGTTAAAATGGTTTTCCTGGGCTCTTTAAGTCCTTCAAGAGGTTCCACAAATTTCAGTCTGATAAATGAAATTCTGAATTCTAACTTCTGGCAGTCTGGTGTCGTCTTGGCAAGCGATCCTCACAGTGTCTTTACAGTGAAACGTGTCAGGTTATATTGCATGTCTTCCCCCGCATTTTTTTATTACGATGCTAAGAAAGCTCCAATCGTTTCAAACATGCGTGTTTTGTGGGGTAATTTCAAAATTATTTCCGCCTGAAATAATATACGTGATGCAAAAGGTCACGTCTCCCATATATGGAATGAAAATATCCGATCCTCTGCCGGTGTGGTGAAAAATTCTTATACCCATATATAAATTATAACATAAATGTAAAGCCGAACGAAATAATACAATAGAAAGAAGAAGAATGGTGAAAGACCAGTGCTTTCCCAATAGCGCTTCCGTTTTAGAACGCCATAATGGCTGAACAAGAGATCCCCTTTTTCTACTTCGTCTGGAAAAAGGTAACGTTTACACGTGTGATAGCAAAAGCCTACACGCGTTTCTAAAAATAAAACTGGTACTGTATTTCTTAGACGACCTTGATATGCACACTGCATAATGACCTAGATACAAATACTACATTAATGAAATTATACACACAAAGTTGACCTAATAAGACAGACGGGCTAAGCAGAGACGAGAAAGGATAGACGGAGCGAAGCAATAATACTACGTCGTCTCGCGATTAAAAAGTGAACGCCAATCACACCGAAACGCATGAAGGCCTGATTTTTTCAAATAAACAGTGATAAAAATCACTAACGATACGAGGTTAGGTTTTGAAAACAGGTTTACAGTCTTATTGGGAAACCTGACATTCTACTGTTTTATGTCTAAGCTCCTGACATTAGTCTGACAGTACAGAAGACATCCCCTAGTATGGAAGTGAACAGGTGGTAACAGCAAATACACGACTATCATAAAAAAATACATATTTTGAACGAAGCCACTTAGCCCCATTAAACTTATATATTCTTGTACCTTAGGACTTGCTGACAAAGAATATGTTATGTGTTACGCAAATAGTCTATTAATTAACAAATTATAGCCAAAATACTATAGTGGGGTTGACTGACAGCACAAGATCATATCTGCTTATTTTTTTTATGGCATGTTTGGAAAACACTGCTTTGGGGGAAATGAGGCCGTCAAGTTAGATACGATTTGATTCGCTGTAGTAAAATGTAAGGCGAAACCTTATTGGTCTAACTGCAAATACAAATATTGTTGTTAATGGCAACGTATAGGATGGATAGTTTTTTTCAAAGGCTCGTGTAAACATGGCCTGATTGGTTAGAACGTTAGATATGGTCAAATAGAAGCGTCAGTTCACTGCCATTTTTGAAAATAAATCCTGTGAAAATCAAGTACGTTGAGAACAGGCTAAGAATTTTCTAATAAAGGAAAAGCCCGGAAAGCGGCAGATCAAAATTGTGCCAGAATTCATCGCCAGTCAACGTTACTTGTTTAATATTTCCTTGAATTGTGGTAAGCTAGACATATTTAATATATTTTATATGAAAATTGAATGTGAAATGATAAATTATGTCTGTATGTGTGTGGTTCAGTAGCACACATGAGGCAAAGCCTAGATATTGCTCCACCTTGTAAAGATTGTCAGAGAGGAGTATAACTGCCCATAATAATAATAATAAATTCTTTAAGCACCAAACACGGCGCATAAGGCAGAAACCAGTGCTCTCCATGTTGTTCGTTGTGACGCCACTCCTCTTAGCTCTTGCACATTATTTAGGCCCAACGTTCTTCCTTCTCTTATTATTGTTCTTCTGAGTGTTTCTTTTGGTCTTCCTTTTTTCCTCTTACCCTCAGGAACCCAAGTGAGCGCCTGTAGTGGTATTCTGTTGTTTTGCATTCGTAGGACGTGACCGATATATGACCATCGTCTTTTCCTTATATAGTCGGAGACATATTTCTGCCTAGAGTCTTCTCTTATTTGTCGATTAGTCTTGAATTCTTTCCAACTGATGTTCATGAGTTTTCTAAGACATTTGTTCTCGAATGTATTCAGCTTGTTCTCCAATGATTTTGTTATTTTCCAACTCTCACAGCCGTATGTTAACACTGAGATAACATTTGAATTAAACAGACGAAGCTTGGTATGTATATTCAATGATCGTAATTTCCAAATGTTAGATAATCTATTGAAGGCGCTAGCTGCCAAAGCAATTCTAGTATGGATTTCTCTTGTTGTGTCACCATCCTGAGTCATTTTACTGCCTAAATAATTGAAACTTTCAACTTTCTGTAGTTTTTCCCCGTTCAAGATGATATCAAAGGTCTCGTTAGAAAAGTTCATAGCTTTAGTTTTAGAGGCATTTATTTGGAGACCTATTTTAACCGAGAGATGACACAAATTATTTATTGCTTCTTGGGATTGTCTTGGTGTTGAACTTAAGAATGCTACATCATCTGCGAAATCCAGGTCCCCCAGGAATTTTCGATTTGTCCATTTTATACCCAATTGCCCATACAGATAGATATATTGGATTGCCATATGTAACATGACACCTATCCTATTGTATAGAAAGGATTAACGCTGGAATTGCAGAGGCGTTGTAACCATTAGGGAGAGGAATACTGGTGTATATTGTCACATGAAAAGCTAGCAGTTGGCCTACAGCTCTGAACTTTATGTTTGTACTGTCTTGTACGTCAGTGTGGAAATATATTATATATCAGTTATGAAGAAGGAGGCAAAACCTTCTTATTTCAGGGACCGTGGTACTGATGTTAACATAGCAGCACATGGTCTGAGCCTTGTTTGATCCAGAACTCTGGCAGCAGACTCCTTGCCCAAGATATCGGCCATTGTGGGTTTTTTTAGCAAACTGAGAAGCAAGCGAGCAGAGGATACAGTTTTCCTGCAGCCGCTATATGAGCTAAGAATGTGTCAGCACGAGCAGCTCACCCTTGTATAACCCACCTCAATTAAACTTACATAAATAGTCCAAGAGGGACAGTAATTGTTTTAAAAAGTAAAAGAATCTGGGAATCCTTTAATATTATTTCCACCAGTAACAAACACATTAAGTCGTGATGACAACCAACAACCTAGCTCAAACAGCCAGTATTGCCTCATAATACTACCTCACAACATTACACTCATATTATAATAATATTATATGTCGGGACAAAGATCCTTTGTATAAAATTTTGTACATAAACATTGTGTTTACATTTGATTGTGATTCCTGATTCACTGTGTAGTAGGATCAGGATATCTATTTATTCAAAAAAAAATTCAATACATTTGTTAAAATTTAACCTTTGACTTAATAAGATAATCTTTAGAGTGTTAGTTGTTTGTGACTGTCATATTGTTGTTAATTTGTTGAGGATCTTAACTTAGGTGTTTATCTGTCTGTTGGTTGTTGTGAATTACACTACATCACTATCATAACCCTAGACATTAAACGTAGTCATCACTAAATTCACGAATAAGTCTGATTGAGGTCTAAATGTGGTAGCAAGTAAGGTCATCTGTAACACACAAACTTATTAGATACAGATACCTTCACAGCTGATCTCAGTCAGTACACTAAGTCCCCGATAACTATATTTACCTAATCCCAACTTACCACAGCCGGCAATGTTTACAAATAACTTTTTATTACTTTAATATAAAGTAGTCTGTGACAAGGTGTGCCGGAAACGATGATGTCATGCATGTCTGTCCAAAATGTGTCGCACAGACGAGTAATCTCGTTATATGTCGCTTGATCACACACGATCCGTCTCTCTTTCCATCTTGGAAAAGAAGGCACCCTGGCCTTATCAGTGATTAAACAAATGCGCTGGGCAATTTTAGTGTTAATCTGTAGTCTGATGTCGGCCACACCAGAGATTCACCAACATGGTTGTCGATTAATTATTATCTTTGCCAGTCCTTGCAAAGCAGGGAGGGACGGGTGACAAACGGACTTGACGACATATCAGTAAGAGGAGTGTAAGAGTGTTTGAAAATACAAACTACCTGCTACAAAGCAGAGAAAGACAAAGGTGCCGACCATGGAAAAGCACGTAAATAGTACAACAAATGTCCAGGATACGGCCGTAGTGAAGCAGATATCGACTCATGGTCTTTGGTATTCAGGATGTCATTTTCCATGCACACGTGAAAGCCAGTTCAAACGCTGCTACCCCATTGTACTGCGAAGCTGATACTTTGTAAGTTTCAATCTTGAAAATGAACGTTCCCCTGTACAGTTGGTCACCATCATGCACATGAACACTCTGTGGTGCAATTTTAACATTGGGAAACACAGACTTCAAGTTGTCCGAAATTATTTTTCTGTACAGCGCAGGGAGTCTCACAAAATTTTCATCAAGAACCATGTAGTGCTTGAGCTGCTTGCATTCATTTAGAAGGTCACCATAATCGAGGTCTTTTTATACACATTAGCCAGATGTTCACACTTTTTGTTTAGCTCATCAGAACCAATTGTTTTCAATTGACTGAAGAAGGAAAATAGATTTCCAATCCATGAATAAGCTTCTGCACGTTTTGTCGGGTCAGAGTTCAGAGAGTCCAGAGCAGGGAGGAATGTTTCTACCATCATATCCAGTAAGACGTACACTTCGCTTTCGTTCCCGTTTCTTTACATCGCTATAATCCGAATCTGGACACCTACTCCTGGCCTTCAGTTCATATTCGCTAAATTTGTCTCTAATTTCTTGAAGATACGTTTTCAGAGACTCAAGGTTGCAAGTATGTCCACATCTTTTGACTGCAGGACTTTACTTGTTTTGTTCACTCTTTCGAGAATGTCGTTCCAAAGAATTGTCACAAAGATCGTTTCCAGGTTCTTGTCACATAATAATTTTGAAAGAGAAGAAAACTGGGCCTCTTGAAAAACAGAATTACAGTACTGCATCACAGTTCTCCATTTTCTTCTTCAATCCTTCTGCCTCTCGCCTTGTGTTCACTTCCTGGTCAGTGTCAGCAGATAGAGAATCCAGTGCATGTTTAATTTTCTCGAAACCTCCATGCAGAACATGGACAGCATCAAAATGTGACGACCATAGTAGTATAGTAGGCACGCTACGGTTAGTATTGTGGCGGATGCGCATGACTTTTATATAAGAAAATACTCCGATCGATTGTGGCGGATGCAAATGACTTTTTATATAAGGAAATACTCCGCTCAATAATGGCGGGCGTGTGGTGTGTTGTGTGTTGGTGTGTTTGTATTGCATTTGGCTGGCGGGGGTGACGACACATGTGTGTGTATTAGGTGGGTTTTTGTGTTTGTTTGTTTATTTATATATTTTTTGCAACACACTCACGCACGCACACACACACACACACACATATATATATATACTTGCATCGATCAGCGACTGGCATCTTCTGGGCATGGATGCGTGGAACCGGTGCCAAAGTCGACTGATGGTACTCTGATGCACGTTTAGATGCCTGGCAACCTGACTTTGACTTTCGCCTGCATGCAAATGGCCAATATCAATGTTCCTTAAATTTATTGATAGAGACGGCATAAATGTCTGCTTGAAAATTAACTGAATTTTTTGTGTGTAGCGTTATCCTTTTATAGGGTTTCAGTTGCGTAGTCAGTGAATAGTGTTCACCCCAAATGTTGTTGCTTTCACGTGCGAGCAACATGAGCTGTGCTCAAAAATTGCGTCATATACACTATTGACCACTGCGTTGTAACGATTACAAAAACGAACGCAATTCAGGTCAACACGTGCATGTGACACTGTAAAGAACATTTGAGGCTGGTTTTTATATACCCTAGCACCAAATTTTACTTACAAACTCATAAAAACGCGCCCTCGGATAGCTATGCGTTTCTTTTTTTGAACAGTATATATATATATATATATATATATATATATATATATATATATATATATATATATATATATATATATATATATATATATATATATATATATATATATATATTGCACTGGCTTCCTAGCGCAGTGGTCTATGGTTCGATCCCCAGATGAGGCGGAAAATTTTTAGGCCACAAACGGCTCCTGGGTAGACCCAGCCCCAAATGGGTACCAGAGCTACTCTGGGAAGGTTAAGGCGGCCGGCGTGATGCCGACCACATCACCCCTCGTGTGCCGACGGTCAAGATAATATGGGCCTAACACCATATTCCCAATATGCCTCAATGGGCGTGTAACGGGTTCCTTTACCTTTATATATATATATATATATATATATATATATATATATATATATATATATATATATATATAGATATATATATATATATATATATATATATATATATATATATATATATATATATATATATATACACACAACAGACATAAAAATCGATAAAAGCCTGCACTCTTGAGATAAAGAGGAAAATACAAAAAATCGATAAATTCGATTAGTATGAGTTTTATAGAGGAAGCTGGTTAATGAGCGTGGTAGGTGGGTTATGGAGAGTGCGCGGGGGTATTGATTTTGGCTGGCGGGGGTGATGACGTGTATTGGCGTGGGCGTAAGCTAATGTATAAACACAGAGGCGCAGTAAGTGTTTATATATAAATTTTTATTATATTATTATTATGAAGTGGGGACATTGTCGGCGTGTACATGTCTTTTTGTGTAAAAATGTGACAGGGAATTCCGTTGTTGGGTGAGTACAGCTAAAAGGCTAGCTTATTGTGATGTTTATTGAGCAAATTAGTACATTTTTCCCGCCCCGCATGTGTTGTGTAGTGAGAACCACCAAAAACAAAGTGTGTTTGTCTCGTGTTTTGTGTGTAGGTATTGATGAGAATTACAGCTAATTGGTGTTAGCTTTCTTGGTTTGATAGTCCTTTACACAGTGTAAAATCCCTATTGGTTATCTGTAGTGTTTTAAATAGTTTTGTTAAGCCATTATTTCTATAATATTTAGTATTATAAAGTGAGGTTGCGGTGTTGTTCGTCGCGCATAACTTCACGCTTCACAAAAGAAAAATCTTTACAGGAGCGATTATATGTTGATTTTTCACTGTCGCTTTTAAAGAGGCCATACCACATACTTGTGTAGATTGACCAATTATTTTGGAGGTAGTGTATTCTTAATCAATAACATGAGATTTTTGTGTATTTCATGAAAGCTTAGATATAGCTACAATGTCCAAAAGTGAGCTCATCAGAACGTTGTTATCTGTGTGGATGCGCTGTAGTCTTGTTACAAACAACAAGCTGATTTAGACGTAGCTTTAACACTTTTTATTGGAAGGAGTTGCGCTTTTACCTTTTTACATGAATATAACAACCGAGTTGTTCCAAAACCTTCATCCAACTATGTTGCTGCTTGGCTTGAGAAGAAGGAATTTTTATAAACACTAACTAAGTGAATTCCCTTTTTCCTGCCCGCTGTAGAATAAAGAGGAAAATATAAAAAATTTATAAATTTTATAGAGGAAGATGGTTAATGAACGGGGGGTGGTGGGGTGATTTTTTGTTTTTGTCTGGTGTGTTTGTGTGTAGGTATTGATGAGAATATAGGGTGGTGAGAGGTGAAGTGGTGTAATTATCGCTGCGGACATGTCTTTTGATGTAAAAATATGACAAGGAATTTCCGTTTGTTGTCGAATGTAATTACATATTGATACGGAGTGTGCGGGGTCACTTACATACCACTAGATGGACATTGGGGTGAGTAGACTTATTAATCATGATATAATATAAATAATAAAGAAAACTACCACGTGGACCAGAGCCCGTATCAAACAAGGACTGGAAAAGAGTGAAAAAAACTTTTTTGAAAAAATAAACAAAACAAAACAATAAATAAATAAATTAAAAAAAAATTAATAATTAATTAATAATTAATTAATTTTTTTCCCCTCACTCTTTTCCAGTCCTTGTTTTCATTATTTCTTATTTTTTGTTTTTAATGTACTATCGACTTCCGCTTTCCGGTTTAGTGGCAGCCATCCTGCTTCACAAGTGACTGGACATAAGGGAGTATTTTTTCTCTTATTTTTATAGTTTCATGTTCTCTACTTAATTCTCATTTTCTTTCCCTACTGTCTCTTATTTGTCTGTTCCTAACGAAGGCCTTGTGGCCGCAACGTAGGTTTTTCTTGTCCGTGTATCTTTGTAAGACGCATTACCATTTGTGTGTTTTTTGTTTTTTTTTCTCCCCATTCAACTGAGTATTTTATTAACTAACAGCTTTTATCATATTGATTTAAAGAAACACACTTTCGGTTTCTCCGTATGAGTGCGTTACGAATTAAGTCGCCGTAGCTGGTTCATAAAAATTGGCAAGTCCTGAGTCGAGAAGCTAAAAGAAAAAGAAACAACTGGAATTGAGTCTCGAGTCGAATCGTTGTGATGACTTAAGTCTGACTCAAGTTCGAATCGATCGACTCCAGCCGACAATACTGCCGCTTACCCTTACATAGGGTGACTATCTGTCCTCTTTTCTCCTGATTTGTCCGCTTTTCCACCTGAAGACTGGGCGTCAGAGCGGCTCTTTTTCTAAAGTGAAATTTGTCCGGCTTTTTCCTCTCGAAAGTTCAACATGACTTCTTAACTTTTAATGATTGAACACTATTTGTTTTACGGTACCCGGTCACAATGTAAACGTTGACAGGTTTTTTTTCCTCATTGAAGGAAAGTCACTGGACACATGACAGAAACATGTACAATGTGGATTCCATCAACATAAATTTCATTCTGCAATATAATTTAAACGACGTGTTGTACGGCCAGTATCATGATGTTTTAAAAGAAAAAAATGAATTTTAGCACTGGAGGTAGGAACGCCAGTTCAGAGGCTCAACGCTCAACAAAGATTGACATTTATAGCTAATAGGGACAGTTTATGGTAAATACTGAGGGCTTATGGAATTCCAAGCTGCATAGTGTCAATCATAAAAAGCCTCTATGCAAACTTTACGTGTAGTGTTGGGCAGAGCAACCTAACATTTGAGGTGAAGACAGGAGTACGACAGGGATGCCCCTTATCAACTACTCTATTTTTAACAGTTATAGACTGGGTCATGCGCCAGACAACAGAGGGCAGTCCAAGAGGAATAAGATGGACTACATTTTCTACATTGGAAGATCTGGAATATGCAGATGACATTGCACTACTAGCACATTCACATCAACACATCCAGGAAAAAACAGATAGACTTAATAAGTTTAGCCAGCAGGTGGCCTTGAACATCAATTTAAAGAAGTCAGAGGTCATGACGCTCAATGTGAGCAACCCTGAGCCCATATCAGTAAGGAATCAGCAACTGGTACAGACAGACACCTTCACATACCTAGGATGCATTGTAACACCAGACGGCGGGGCAGGCAAAGACATCAACATCAGAATGAATAAGGCAAGAACAGCCTTTTTCTTAGCCTAAACAACATCTGGAAGTCCTCTCAATACAGCACAAGCACAAAATTAAGATTATATCAGAGCTGTGTGCTTTCTGTGCTTCTCTATGGTGCGGAATGCTGGAGAGTTACAGAGAAGGAAATGTCGAAATTGTCCTCTTTTCACACAACTTGCCTAAGAAAAATTCACCGAATCTTTTGGCCGAATACCATCACCAACCAAGATCTGCTTGCTCGGAGCAAGCAAGAGGACATGCACACCATCATAGCTGGCAGACGCTGGAGCTGGGTTGGTCATTGTTGCGCAAGAATGTCACAACGTATTCTGTGTACTTTATATTTTTCTTATGCAAGGGAAATAACCCGTGTAATTGTATGTCACTTTTACTTACAACAGTTTTGGTTTCTTGTTGGCGTTCGGTTGCCGATAAGTTTGTTTGAGCGATCTTAAGTCATGTCCATGTATTGAGCGATCTTGAGTCATGTCCATGTATGGAGCGCTCGGGCCCACTTTTCTTAGAAACATTTGGCAACTTGCGATGTTTCGGATTCCTATCCTTTTAAGGCTCGAATTTTTTGGGTACTAGCTTCGTATAATATCTGAACTGTATTCGAATCACGCGTTTCTGCGCATGTCTAAGTTTTTGGTGGTTGTCTGAACGGGTTTGCGCCCGCAGTGTGTGGCAGATTCGTTTGAGAGCAAGACGCCTTTTGCCAGCGTCTGTGCTTATTCTATCAGGAAATGGAGTCCTCTATATATTGTTTGTTCCTCTGAGATAATATCTCTTTTGTGATTCGTAGCGCCTGGAGGCGTGTGAGTTATGTGGTTTATTTCCTGAAGAAAAGGTAATTACATTTTGAATAACATTATCGCCATCTTTGAAGATTGACATTTTTGTAGCCTGCTTATTGAAGAGTCTACGTTATGAGAAGTTTCTCAGCTCACGAATCACGCACGTTGTTATGCATCGGGTTGATGCATGTCCTAAGGACTATTACTTGTTGAACTCTGTTTTTCGGTCTAGGTTTGATACCTTGGTTGACTAAAGGAACTTAGAGGACTTTGTTTATGTACTTCAGAAGATATGCCTGTCTTGCTGGGGTCAGAACAAGGAGAGTGGATTTGATCTCCTACGCATATATATTCCGGCTATTATAGAAAGGGATGGAGGTTTCCACCTGACTACATTTACAGCCGCTTATGATGTAATGATACTCATATGATTCACCATTATTATGATGCTGTCTGCTGTCCAGTGTTGTACTGACTATGTCGATGTAATGATGACTGTTCTACAGTACATGTGATGTACCTGCATATTAATGTCTACACACCTTGTCATTGTGGCGTCCCAATGAACGATGGAAACGTCACTAGCTGTTATAAGACTCAGTGACTTTCTACGTCGTGAGTTGATGTGACGTCCCTGTTGGGAACTGTACCTGTTTGACTACATATCTACAACATATACACAAACCAGACCAAAGACACCATTCTTCTCCGCCTTCATCATCCCTGGTGTCTAGGGGGTGATACTCTACACTTCAGGTGCCAGCATTGCAACACTCTACATACTTTGGCAAGAAGTTAGAAATATTCACCTTCAACATTTGGTAGCCAATAAAAATCATCCACACAATATTTGCCATTCAACATTTGGTGGCCATAAGCTGGTTTGGTCTGGTGCCAGCATACACGGAATCCCTTACCCGCTACATTCTACAAGAAATCAACATACAGCATTCTCCAAGACATCTACATACAGAATCCTGAAAGTACTCGGCGTTGCCCGGTAGCTCGTTGGAACTTCACTTTTTGGCTGAAGCTGACTCAAGAAAATTGACAGTACCCGGCGTTGAAGCATACATTTAGAACTGTAACGTTCCTTCGAAGATCAAGTTGCTGTTGTCTATAATCAAGTTGTTGCTGTCGTTTTGAGAAGGCCAAGTTCCACAATCTTACAAGTTCTTGTACTGAGAAGGCCAAGTACCGTATCTCATTACTGTTCAGAAGCTCAAGTACCATCGTCGTGGCAGTTTTGAAGCAGTTCAGATGTACCATCATTGTTGGATCTTCATTCCTTAGGACGCTGCTGTACTGACGATTGGATTTCCATAAGTTAAGTGGCCTGTTTTGTTTGTGAACTGTGCCCTTATACTTCTACTGAGCCTTCTGTTTTCTTCTCATCTATATTCTCATATTGTTATATGTTATATGTTTATATGTTATTTGTATATTTATATGTTTATATTTCTGCGGGTCTGGATGGGTGGTGACTCCTATAGATCATACCACGTGACAGAGGTTTTCTATTGAGAGTGTTCTGTAGGGTATGCAAATTTCCTATAGTGAAATTTGCTAAGCGACTTTTGTTGCTATTTCTGTTAGTTGTGATGACATGTGTTAGTGTTGTTTTCGTTATTTTTTCGCATTCTTTAGTTTTGTTTTGATTTGTTTGTACTTGTAGATCTCCTCTTTTCTATTGTTTAGTTTTATACACCATTTATATTTATACACTGTGGTGTCTTGTGTTTTAATCATCTTCTCGCAGATATCATCACATTTTTTGTGATATTTCTTTACTTTTCGCTTTATTTTTAGTTGATTACTGCGAGTGTTTTCGTATGGTTCCTAATTTTTGTTATTGTTTACATTGTTATTGTTTACATTGTTATTGTTTACATTGTTATTGTTTACATTGTTATTGTTTACATTGTTATTGTTTACATTGTTAATGTTTACATTGTGATTGTGTTTACATAGTCATTGGTTACACTTATGGTAATTAATTAATGGATTATGCTGATGCACTATTACTACTACACTGAATATAAATAAATGATGAATAGTGTCGTGCACTATTGAATGGGAAGTGCACCTACGTTCAAGAATTGATTGATGATATTTCAAGAAGGTTCATACACAAGTTCTTTGGCAAAGAGTTGTTTCCCACAGAGATTGGGATAATATAATGTGATGTGACTAAGCAAGTGCTTGATTTAAGACTTGTTATTATTAAGTTTGAAATAAGGTAATTAATTATTTCAGGTTTTGCACTCATATTTTAGACAACATGTCTACATTTGAGTACTTTATTGAGCAGGGTAAATCCCTTGGAAAGACTGGTGATAAATTAGAAGAATTTGCGACTGTTCAATATGCCAAAGCATTAAAGTCGGAAGAAAACAAAATGAAAGAACAAACTGAACAAAAGAAAATAGATGCTGAGAATTTAAAACTGCAGATGCAGGTGGATGAAAAGAGATTCCAAATGGAAATGGAAAAACAAAAAAGAGAAGCAGAAGCAAAAGCTGAAGAGAAAAGACTACAGATTGAGGCTGAAAATAAAAAACTTGAAAGAGAAGCTGAAGAGAAAAGACTACAGATTGAGGCTGAAAATAAAAAACTTGAAAGAGAAGCTGAAGAGAAAAGACTACAGATTGAGGCTGAAAATAAAAGACTTGAAATAGAGAATAAAAACTTGAAAGAGAGGCTGAAGAGAGAAAAGCAAAAATGGAGCATGAAGAAAAACTCTTAGCTTTGGAGTTAGAGAAGCTAAAGTTGATGAACATGGGTAATGCTAATGATGCAAATAAGGTGTCAGATAAGACTAATGCTAATACTTTCAAGCTTAATCTTCCAGCATTCAATGCTTCAATTGACGATATAACGTTTTATCTAGACAGATTTGAAAGTTCATGTAAGGTACATAACATAGATAAATCACTGTATGTTTATCATTTGTCCAAAATACTTAGAGGTGATGCTTTGATTATGCTGGGCATGGTAGATGTGCCTGACAAGAACAACTATGAGGTTGTCAGGGCTATCCTGTTAAAGAAATACCAACTTAACGAAGACGGCTATCGTCTTCAATTTAAAAATATGTTGCCAGAAACTGGAGTAGAATTCTCTGAATTCAATTCATAGATACGTCTTACTTTTACATGTTGGGTTGAACTGTCTAAGACAGAACATACATTTGAAGCACTTATGGACTTACTACTTAGAGACAAGGTTATGTCTTCTGTCAATGAATCTTTTCTTTCTTTTCTTCATGAGCGTAAGCCTAAAAACATAAAAGAAATGGAATAATACTGTTGCCAGTATGTTACTGCGCATCCTCAAGTAACCATTAGCAACTCTAAAGTAAAAAAATGTCTGCCAGTTGCTTCGGCAGCACCATATGGTCAAAACTTTGATCGTAAATTCCAACAAAATTTTAATAAGAAGAGTAACCGTAATTATGCTCAGAATCATAGCAATCAATTTCAAGGTGATTCTTCTTCACAGAATTGGAGACAAGCTGACAGTCCTCGTTACTTCCAACCTAATAATTTTAGGCATTTCAGAAGAGGATATGGTAACAGAGGCTATTCCTCGCGAAGACCTCAAAACCAAACAAATAGATGTTCGCATCAATGTGGACATGATAATAATCATGGAAACTGGAGTTCAAAACAGGATAACAGTTACAATAGAGACACGAATAACTTCAGAGATAATAATAACTCTGATAATTTCAGAGGTAATAATAGTCGCGGTAAATCTCAATACAAAAAAAAGAGATATCAGCAGGCTAACTCTGTACAACAAGAATCTCAGGGAGCCTGTAATCAGGTTGTTGATGATAAAAACTCTAGCGCTGTCACATGTTCTGCCTTTGACTTTGGGAGAGCAAACAAGTGCCCCCAATGCAGTACTTTGTTCGAACCGACTACCATAACTACTTTGAGCTGTGGTCACCCTCTTCCCGCTCTGCCTGCTGCAGTTGCGCATGACGGGAGAGGTTCTCTAATCCTACATAAGGGTCTTGTTAATGATACTCCGGTCTCACTACTTTTCGATTCCGGATGCACCACTATTGGTGTTAGACAATCGCTTTTAGATCCATCTTGTGCTACAGGAAGGGTTATTAAATGTGTCACATTTGGCGGCACTCTAGAGAAATATCCTACTGCTGTAATTCACATTGCCACTCTCTTCTTTACGGGAGATGTGCACGCTTGTCTCTTACCTAATCCTATTGCGGACCTTATTATTGGTCGTATTCACGGAGTTAGGGAATGTACCCCACAGCAGATTGCTGCTTGGGAAGATCATAATATGCAAGCTACCAATGCAGTGGTTACAAGAGCACAAGCTCTACAAACACCCCAAACTTCATTGAATAGTAATAATGAAGTTCATAGCCAAGATAGTCACTTGGTTATTTCCCGAGACTCTCATAAAATTACAAGAAGAAGATCCTTCTCTGAAAACATTCTTCATTCTTGCGAAGAAAGGTGATCCAAATCAGGATACACCAAAAAATCTTGGATTGCAATGAGAAACGGCGTACTTGTACGTATGGTACAAGACTCGACTACGTCGGCACATTCGCAAATTCTTATTCCCAAGAGTATGAGAGTACAAATATTGCAACATGCTCATGACTCGCAATGTGCTGGACATATGGGATTTTCCCGTACAAAGTCGAGAGTCCTTGCGGCTTTCTTTTGGCCTTTTGTTAACAAGGACATTCGTATCTACTGCCAATCGTGCAAGGTATGTCAGGAGGTCAAATCTAGAGGACCACGACATGCTGCGCCTATCCAGGCTGCTGACATCCCTATTCGACCGTTTCAGAAAATGGCCATAGATATTATTGGCCCTTTTAAGATCAAGTCGGCCAGAGGACACCAGTTTATCCTTACATGTGTCGATATGTGCACACGTTGGCCAGAGGCTATCCCTCTTAAGAGCATATCTACTATCGATATCGCAGATGCTCTTTTGCTGATATTTTCTCGCTTGGGGTTCCCCAGAGAAATATTGTCAGACCATGGCACTCAACTCATATCTGACACTATGTCACAAGTGATGTCTACCTTACATATTAAAAGATCTCTCAGTAGTATCTATCACCCAATGTCTAATGGGTTAGTTGAGCGTTTGAATAGAACACTCAAGACTTTGCTTGGTAAGATAACTGAAGATCATCCTCAAGATTGGGACAGGGTTTTACCCGCGGCTCTCTTTGCTTATAGAGAGGTCCCAAACGAACACACAGGATTTTCTCCCTTTGAACTTGTCTTTGGCGCGCGTCCGCGCGGCCCTATGTCTTTACTACACGATCTCATCACTGCCGATGATATTAGCAATGACACTCAATCCTCATATGAGTATGTCATTGCTCTTAGGCAAAAAATCATTGAGGCATGCAAACTGGCAACTGCTTCATCAGAAATTGCTAAAGAAAAGGCAAGGCAGTTTGCTAATAAGAATACATGTTGTCATGAAATATTCTAATCCACATATATAAATTATTAGGTAAATATGAAGCCTAACAAATAAAATTAATAAAGAGAAGAGCAATGGTAAAATGACAGTGCTGTCACAAGGAATGTACTCGAAATCCCCCTTGTTTTCTGCTTCGTCTGCAAATTGTAACGCTTTCACGTTGATATAAAAGCTTACTGTATTATTACCCGCTTTCTTCAATGAAACGTGTGCTGTATTTCTTGGAAAAGCATTGAGAGGCCCTGCGTAATGACCTAAATTAATCCTAACATTAATTATATTACGTTACCAAAACGAACGAACAGATGGACAAAAGGATAGCGAGAAGGGAGAGGCAGAAAGCCGAACACTAAACACGCTTCGCGCGATACGCAAATGCTGCCATCACGCGTGTAAGTCTACATGCACTAATTTTTTTTCAGACGGACAGTGATAAAATACACTACCCTTTCCCAGAGTTAGGTTTATAAATCATAACAAACTCTTATTAGAAAAGATAACATTAGATGGGTTTACGGTTGAAAACATAACAGTACCCAGACAGCACATCTTCGGAACAGGAGGTAGAAGAAATTGCATATTTTGAACGCAGCCACGTAGCTCCTTTAAATTAGTATTTTTGGGTTCCTTAGGGCTTGCTGACAAATAATATGTAAAACGTTACGCAAATAGTCCAGGAATTAATAAATTATACCCAAAATAAAATATTGGGGGTGCCTGACAGCATAA
Organism: Oreohelix idahoensis; assembly: GCA_024509875.1. NCBI lineage: Eukaryota > Metazoa > Mollusca > Gastropoda > Stylommatophora > Oreohelicidae > Oreohelix > Oreohelix idahoensis. The sequence continues at coordinate 187,557 of JAMPIV010007730.1, forward strand.
AATCATTTCTGCTCATAAGATTTTTTTTTAACGTGTTTGAAAAAAATTTACGTTACAGAAATAGCCTACCATGTAAACTCCAAATTGCTTGGAGCGCAACAAATGAAAGCCTAACCACGATTGGTCGGGCTATAAATACTATCTTGGTTGTTAGGGGAGACGGGAAAAGATAACATTTTTTCAAACACTTGTCGAAACGTGGCTCATTGGTCAGACTCGCTGATATACACACTTGGGAGCGTTAGTTCGAAACCACTTGTTTAAATAAGCTTGATAAAGCATCAGTGCGTTGAAGCCAGCATATATTTTGCTCAATAAAAGCCTGGAAGATAAGCAGATGGAAATTTGTGCCAGTTTGTGCCAGAATTCATTGCTAATCAACGTATCTGTGTTATTCGTATGAATTGTGGTAAGCTTGAACCATTTAATATCTTTTAATGAAAATTGAATGTGAATTGTTGATTTATGCCTGTATATATATGTGTAGTTCAGTGGCAAACGTGAGGTAAAGCCTAAAATGCTCCAGCCTGAACAGAGGGTGTCGGAGAGAAGTAAAACGGCATGGAATGGCCAAACAGTACACTGACACCTGGATGATTGACTAGAAAGAAATAATGCTGGAAGTGCAGAGGCGTAGTAACCATTAGGAAGGGTAATACTGGAATAAAGTATTTCAGATGAAGCTGACTGTTGGCCTAACGCTCTGAACGCAATGTTTGTGCTGTATTGTGATCAGTGTAAAAAGAAAATATAAATTAGTTATGAAGTAGAAGGTACATCCTTCTTGATTTCAGGGACAGTGGTCTTGATGGTACTGAGCAGCACCTGGTCAGAGCTTTGCTGAATCCAGAGTCGGACAGCATACTCCTTGGTCTTTTTAGCTATCAGTGAGGTGTCTCCAGAGCCCAGAGGAGAATTCGAGCAGAGGAGTCCTTTCCTGCCGCCATCACGCCAGATAAGCTAACTTGGCCAGCTGAGCTCAACATTATGTCCCCTCATCTTGAAATGACTTTTTAAAATTAACATTAAGAGGGGAATTTACTTGTCTTAAAATCAGGAACTGTGAACATCTCCAATACTAGTCCCTAAAGACAAACTATTGAAGTCATGATGACAAATACCAACAGAGCTTGAACAAAACAAAACCAGTATTACCTCATTTTACTACTACACAACTGACACACATAGAACATTTGTAATAATATATGTCACTACAATATTCATATTAAATACATTCTGTACATAACTTGTAATTTAAATTGATTGTGATTCCTGGTTCCCTTGTAGTTGAATCAGGACACATATTCATTCATGCCAGTAATGAATACATATTGTTATTTGAAAGTTTATCAGTGACTCTTTTAAGATATCTTTGTAGAGTGTTATATGTATGTGAGTGTCACAGTGTTGTCAAGAGTAGTGGATTAAATTAAATTGTTTATCTGTCTGTTGTTGTGACTTACACTTCATCATACACATACCCTAGACACATAACGTAGCATCACACTATTCCAGAATAATTCTGACTGAGATATATAGATATGTGGTAGCAAGTAAGGTTATCTATAATACACTACTCTTAATAGATATAGATACCTTCACAGCTGATCTCAGTCAGTACACTAAGTCCCTATAAATATTTATAACATCCCACTTCACCACATATATTGGGGTCTCGCTCTTGGGATTTTGAATCTTTAACTATTAAAAATATTGGGGGTAATTCACTTCAGGGAATATAAGAATTAAAAGGTATCCTTGGGTGGAATTAAATAAGGTTGAGCTCACGGTGCCTGTGTTGTCCATTAGAGATTGAATTGTTGGTTAGACATTGTATAAATTTACCTGATAGACAATGGCGGACCTGGCCAAATTTCGATCTGCTGCGGTTCAGACTGCAAAAGAGTTAGGATTAGATGGGCAAGTTATGGTTGCCTATGTCACTACGGAATGTGACAAATTTATTGAACGCGAAGAAAGAAGGTTTGAAGCCGAAAGAAAGTTAGAGGCTGACAGGGAAATTAAGAGGTTGCAGATTGAGGCTGAGGCTAAGAAATTGGAGGCAGAAAGAGAAGACAAAAGATTAGCTGCAGAAAGGGAAGAGAGGAAATTAGCTGCAGAAAGGGAAGCAGAAGAAAAAAGATTACAAAGGGAACATGAGTTACGACTAAGGGAGTTTGAGTTTCAAGGCCATGCTCCTGAAAATGGTGCCAGTCCCTTTGCCTCTGATGCTACGGTTACTCAGGGAGCCTCAACCTCAGCTATGAATTTTCATTTAGATCATTTTGTTGAGAAAGACGATGATATTGAGAGCTATATAAATAGGTACGAACTATTAGCTACCACGTATGGGTTAGAGAGAGAAAGGTGGAGCTTAAAGTTATCTCAGGGACTTCGTGGGGCAGCTTATGAAGTTTTTGCAAAAATGAGCAGAGGTGATCAGGAAAATTATGACATGCTAAAGCAGGCTCTTTTGTTAAGGTATGAAAAGAATGCAGAGTTTTACAGGAAAAAATTTAGGAATGCTAAACTACTGTCAGGTGAAACCTATCACCAGTTCTCTGCACGAATAGAGACATACTTGGAGAAATGGACTTCTCTGGGGAAAACCCAAGATCTTAAGGAAATGGTTCTTATAGAGCAACTAAGAGAGTCCATGGCTCCAGACCTGAGAAAGTTTCTCATGGAACAAGGTGCAGAGAGGCTGGGTGAGTTGCTAAATGTTGCTGAAAGGTATCAAGCAGCTCAAGCAGAGGTAACAGGTAATAAAAAGAAACAGGTGGATAACTTTAGGGCACCACAGAACTTTAATAAATTTGATCCTAGGGATCAAAATAAAGGTAAGCACCAATTTGATAGGCCACGGTATGAAAATAAAAATAAATTCCCACAATTCGATGAAAGGAAATATGATGAAAGAAAATCTTTCAACCAAGGAAAAAGGTGGTGTAAGAATTGTCAGATGGACAATCATGACACTGACCGTTGCAGAAGGAAACCTGTGTATATGGCAACCCTTCAGGTCAGGTCGACCTCAAGACAGGAGGAGGATATTATGTTAGATACCACTCCAGAAGAGATGAGGAAGGCACAGGCTGGGGATAAAACACTCAAGCCTTGTTTCAGAAAATTGTCAACTTGTCATACAACTCCAGGCAAGGGAGATTTTTACATGAAAAACAAGTTGATGTATAGGAAGACTGGAGCTAGATCCAATGGTCACGGACAGCTGGTTCTTCCAAAAAGATATAGGACAGACTTAATAAGGAGCCTACATGTGAAACCAGATGGGGACCATGAGAAGATAGGTACCATCATTCAAAAGGTGGCTCACAATTATTATTGGCCCAAAGCAAGATGGGACATTGAGAATTTTGTAGAAAGGTGTAGCATAGCACATGAGGGAACACCCACAAGTGGGAACATGGATCAGGACCTGGACACGCCACGGGGCAAAATTAGGCCTGATAATAAAAAGAAAAATAGATTTGATAAAGTGGACCAAATGGAATGGGAAGCCCCTTTTCACGGACAAGCTTCACTTAACTGTTTTACAATGGCCACTATGCGGAGAGTGCAAAAAGATGTCTTACCCCAGGATAAGCCGACAATCCCTCAATCGGACTTAAACAAACTGGAGGAAGAGGATGTAGAGAGGAAATCTCTCATCAAGAATTTTAAGAGGGGAGAAAGCCCCAAAAGAAAAATTGGTAGCGGTCGTTTTGTGAATGATAATTCTGGGAGGAAAAATCATCACTATAAAGCTTCGAGTGGAAGAGACCATACGGTGCATGGACAAATAGGTCCACACAATTAAAGGTCCATATGTAGCTTTGTTAAGAACGTGGACTGATGAAAAGGCAGAGGAAAACATTACATCTTCATACCAATATGTGAATGAGCTGACCACTCGGTTAAAAACTGGCTGGAAACTTGCCAATGAAAATTTGAAACAAGCCAGGAAGAAACATGCTGCCTATTATAACAGGAAGGCGAAAGACAGAAATTTGGCTGTGGGAGAGAAAGTACTGCTTCTTTTGCCTGGGAGTCAGAATAAGTTACAAATTGGATGGCAGGGTCCATATACAGTTCTAGAGAAGGTGTCTAGAACAAATTATAAGATAGATAAGAAGGGGAAAGAAAAAATCTATCATGTGAATCTCCTGAAGAAATATTTGGAAAGAGAACATCAGGAAGAGACACACTTGTTGACCTTGTCCATCGCCATGGAGATGAAAAAGGAACCACTTTCATCATTTGAATATCCATTACACCCCTGTGAGACAGCAGCACAGGTGAAAATCAGTACACATTTAACGAAAACTCAGAAAGAGAGAGTGCAACAGGTTCTAAATAATCATGCAGAGGTGTTAACAGACCGACCAGGGCATACAAACCTATTGGAATATGATATGAAACTCATAGACTCCACACCTGTCTGTATGAAACCATATTCGATTCCGTTTGCTAAGGAAAAAGCTTTGAAGGAAGAGATAGACTATCTATTGAAGGAAGGAATTATTTCGCACAGTGAGTCTTCGTATAGTTCCGGTGTTGTACTCTTAAGGAAGCCCTCTGGAGAACATAGACTCTGTATAGATTACAGGAGACTGAATGCTATTACAGAAGGACAGGTGGATCCATTGCCGGATACAAATCAGCTGTTTGCCAGACTAAATAAAGCTAAATATTTCTCAAAAGTGGATCTGAGTAAAGGATACTATCAGATTCCAGTAAAGCCTGAGGTTAGACCATACCTAGCTTTTAGTACCTCAGAAGGACACTATGAGTTTAATAGATTGCCATTTGGATTGAAGAATGCGCCTAGTGTCTTCTCTAGAATGATGAGAAAATTATTGGATCCTCTGAATAATCCCTGTATAACAAATTTTATGGATGATATCCTTATAGCAACAGAAACATTTGAGGAACACATTGACTCTCTGAACATGCTGTTTGATCGACTTAGGGAGGCAAATTTAACAGCCCGACCAACCAAATGTTGCGTTGGATGTAAAGAATTGGAATTTTTGGGACACACAGTTTATCAGGGAAACATGACCCCTGACCCAAAGAATTTAGAGAAACTACAGAAAGCCCCGAGACCACAAACCAAGAAGGACGTGAGATCCTTTGTCTCATTATGTGGTTTCTACCAGAAGTATATCAAAAACTTTAATTCCATATGTGCACCGTTAACTGAATTGACACGTAAAGGACATCCAGATCGCATTACATGGACACCACAATGTGAAATGACTTACCAAGAATTGAAGGAAAAGCTCACAAGTAAACCCATTTTGAAATTACCTGACTTAAGTCAAGAATTCATAGTAAGGACGGATGCAAGTAATATTGGGTTAGGTGCAACTTTACTACAGAAATCAGATGCATTGGATGGGGAATTAAGCCCAGTGGCATATGCTAGCAGAAAGTTGAATAAAGCTGAAATCAACTACTCAACTAGCGAAAAAGAATGTCTTGCAGTAATATGGGCAATAAAGAAATTCAATATTTATCTATATGGGAAGGCATTTAAGTTGCAAACTGACCACAAACCTTTATCGTTTTTAGCACAGGCTAAGCATGAGAACTCTAGGTTACTCCGATGGTCTTTGCTTCTGGCTCCATATAATTTTAGCATTGAATATATATCTGGAAAAACCAATCTGGGAGCGGATTTTTTAAGCCGCCATCCGTGTGATGAGAATCACCGTAAACCCCAGAAATAATAATAAATTTCTCTATGTGTATATAGAATAAAGGACTGACATATAATGTCTGTTTTAAGAGGGGAGGTGTCATGAAATATTCTAATCCACATATATAAATTATTAGGTAAATATGAAGCCTAACAAATAAAATTAATAAAGAGAAGAGCAATGGTAAAATGACAGTGCTGTCACAAAGAATGTACTCGAAATCCCCCTTGTTTTCTGCTTCGTCTGCAAATTGTAACGCTTTCACGTTGATATAAAAGCTTACTGTATTATTACCCGCTTTCTTCAATGAAACGTGTGCTGTATTTCTTGGAAAAACATTGAGAGGCCCTGCGTAATGACCTAAATTAATCCTAACATTAATTATATTACGTTACCAAAACGAACGAACAGATGGACAAAAGGATAGCGAGAAGGGAGAGGCAGAAAGCCGAACACTAAACACGCTTCGCGCGATACGCAAATGCTGCCATCACGCGTGTAAGTCTACATGCACTAATTTTTTTTCAGACGGACAGTGATAAAATACACTACCCTTACCCAGAGTTAGGTTTATAAATCATAACAAACTCTTATTAGAAAAGATAACATTAGATGGGTTTACGGTTGAAAACATAACAGTACCCAGACAGCACATCTTCGAAACAGGAGGTAGAAGAAATTGCATATTTTGAACGCAGCCACGTAGCTCTTTCAAATTGGTATTTTTGGGTTCCTTAGGGCTTGCTGACAAATAATATGTAAAACGTTACGCAAATAGTCCAGGAATTAATAAATTATACCCAAAATAAAATATTGGGGGTGCCTGACAGCATAAAATCATTTCTGCTCATAAGATTTTTTTTTAACGTGTTTGAAAAAAATTTACGTTACAGAAATAGCCTACCATGTAAACTCCAAATTGATTGGAGCGCAACAAATGAAAGCCTAACCACGATTGGTCGGGCTATAAATACTATCTTGGTTGTTAGGGGAGACGGGAAAAGATAACATTTTTTCAAACACTTGTCGAAACGTGGCTCATTGGCCAGTCTCGCTGATATACACACTTGGGAGCGTTAGTTCGAGACCACTTGTTTAAATAATCTTGTTAAAGCAACAGTGCGTTGAAGCCAGCTAATATTTTGCTAAATAAAAGCCTGGAAGATAAGCAGATGGAAATTTGTGCCAGTTTGTGCCAGAATTCATTGCTAATCAACGTATCTGTGTTATTCGTATGAATTGTGGTAAGCTTGAACCATTTAATATCTTTTAATGAAAATTGAATGTGAATTGTTGATTTATGCCTGTATATATATGTGTAGTTCAGTGGCAAACGTGAGGTAAAGCCTAAAATGCTCCAGCCTGAACAGAGGGTGTCGGAGAGAAGTAAAACGGCATGGAATGGCCAAACAGTACACTGACACCTGGATGATTGACTAGAAAGAAATAATGCTGGAAGTGCAGAGGCGTAGTAACCATTAGGAAGGGTAATACTGGAATAAAGTATTTCAGATGAAGCTGACTGTTGGCCTAACGCTCTGAACGCAATGTTTGTGATGTATTGTGATCAGTGTAAAAAGAAAATATAAATTAGTTATGAAGTAGAAGGTACATCCTTCTTGATTTCAGGGACAGTGGTCTTGATGGTACTGAGCAGCACCTGGTCAGAGCTTTGCTGAATCCAGAGTCGGACAGCATACTCCTTGGTCCTTTTAGCTATCAGTGAGGTGTCTCCAGAGCCCAGAGGAGAATTCGAGCAGAGGAGTCCTTTCCTGCCGCCATCACGCCAGATAAGCTAACTTGGCCAGCTGAGCTCAACATTATGTCCCCTCATCTTGAACTGACTTTTTAAAATTAACATTAAGAGGGGAATTTACTTGTCTTAAAATCAGGAACTGTGAACATCTCCAATACTGGTCCCTAAAGACAAACTATTGAAGTCATGATGACAAATACCAACAGAGCTTGAACAAAACAAAACCAGTATTACCTCATTTTACTACTACACAACTGACACACATAGAACATTTGTAATAATATATGTCACTACAATATTCATATTAAATACATTCTGTACATAACTTGTAATTTAAATTGATTGTGATTCCTGGTTCCCTTGTAGTTGAATCAGGACACATATTCATTCATGCCAGTAATGAATACATATTGTTATTTGAAAGTTTATCAGTGACTCTTTTAAGATATCTTTGTAGAGTGTTATATGTATGTGAGTGTCACAGTGTTGTCAAGAGTAGTGGATTAAATTAAATTGTTTATCTGTCTGTTGTTGTGACTTACACTTCATCATACACATACCCTAGACACATAACGTAGCATCACACTATTCCAGAATAATTCTGACTGAGATATAGAGATATGTGGTAGCAAGTAAGGTTATCTATAATACACTACTCTTAATAGATATAGATACCTTCACAGCTGATCTCAGTCAGTACACTAAGTTCCCTATAAGTATTTATAACATCCCACTTCACCACAGATGTCTACGACAACTTTGTCCAGGAGACAAAGCATTCATCTTACTCCCCAGTAGGGAAAATAGACTTCTTATTGCATGGAAAGGTCCGTATGCAATAGTCTCACGAATTTCCGATGTTGACTATGTGGTCGATATTAATGGAAAGCATAAAACTTTCCACATAAACATGCTTTCGGAATTTCACGAACGTCCGGACTATTTGCTGTCTATTTTCCAGGCAACGGATGATGCTCCTGCACCTCACGGTCATTATTCATCCCTGTCTGTCATTCAGGATGAGGAAGCTACCTTCTCTGATGTCAACCTTCCCCTTCCAGTGGTTCCACTACATTCCATGGAATCTTGGAAAAACTTTTCCGTTTCTCCTAATCTTTCCGTTGAGGAACATCGACAAGCCTCATCGATGTTACAGACATTTCAGGATGTTCTGACATCCCTGGACACACGCATGTCATAGAACATGACATAATTCTTACCGACAATAATCCAATTAGGGTTAGACCTTATCCTATCCCTATACACTTCCAGTCACAAGTGGAGAAGGAATTGGATGAAATGATTCAATTAAACATAATTGAACCATCGACTTCACCGTATTCTTCTTCCATGGTTATTGTCCGGAAGAAAGACAAGAACATACGAATTTGCGTTGATTATCGCAAATTGAATCAAGTCACAAAGTTCGATGCTGAACCGATGCCTTTACTAGAAGATCTACTTATTAGACTTTCTAATTCTAGATTCTTCACTAAACTTGACTTGTCTAAAGGTTATTGGCAAGTGCCTTTAGCAGATCATGCCAAACCTCTTACTGCTTTCTCAACACCTAGGGGTCTATTTCAATGGAATGTTATGCCTTTCGGTCTTATGAACGCCCCTGCTACTTTCGTTCGCATGATGCGTCGAATTCTTTCTCATCGTTCAGATGTCATCGCATACTTAGATGATATCTGTCTCTTCAGTGATTCCTGGGAAGATCACTATTTGGGTTTATATGACTTACTGTCCACTCTACGTGAGTATAATTTGACAGCAAAACTCTCTAAAGCCTATGTTGGTTTTGGTGAAATCTCTTTCCTGGGTCATCGTGTTGGTCATGGTCTCTTGAAGACAGAAGACCACAATACTTCAAAAATATTGAACATCTCTGTACATAAGACGAAGAAACAAGTCCGTAGTCTCTTGGGTTTAATTCAATTTTATGGGAGATTCATTCCGAATCTATCTTCGATCATGGCTCCTCTCTCAACGTTGTTGAAGAAAGGATCGCCTAATGTGGTTCGTTGGTCTCAAGAATGTCAATCTTCCTTAGACCAGATTAAGAATATATTTTCATCTCCTCCCATCCTAAGATTACCTACTCTTGATAGGACTTTTGTTCTTCGAAGTGATGCTTCATCCACTGGGATCGGAGCAGCACTTATGCAGGAATATTCAGAAACTCTGCATCCGGTTATGTACATTTCTAGAAAACTAAATGCGGCAGAGAGGAACTACTCGGTTTTAGACCGTGAATTGTTGGCTATGGTTTGGGCAATTCTCAAACTACAAAGATTCCTCCTGGGCACACATTTCATTCTAAAAACTGATCAAAAAGCTCTTACAGCTATTCAGACTAAGAACTTGAAGAGTTCGAGATCCACTCGATATGCTATTGCTCTTCAACCTTTTCACTTCACGGTACGAGCTATCCGTGGTTCGGATAATGTGATGGCTGACATTCTGTCTAGATGCCCACATGATTCCAACTAATACTTCTGTCCTATATTTCTAGATATACTACAGAGTCATAACACACCTATATTGCTACAATACATTAGCACATCTGTCCTCACTTTATGTGAACACATAATATTGTGCTTTGTTATCATCTTTTTCTGTTACCTTCTTTAATAACAAAGGAAGGCTGAGTAGACAATATAAGGGCCGAAAATTCACCCGGCCACAGTTATTAATAATAATGTATTGTATATTATGAAACATAATACTTGTTAAATAGCATTATATTGGTTGTATTTTCTCAGCATGTCATTGATGGTCTGAGAAGTTACCTTACTGTTGTCAAGCATGAAGAGTTCTAAATTGTGTACTTACCTTTGGAACGACAGAAGATGTGTCCTGGATCTTCATGTAGTTTACTTTCATTATGTACTGATAATATTACATGTACTATTTAATATTTACTATCAGATGTTTACATCCATTTTAAAGCGGTATTAGAATATGACACCGCTATTTGATTATGATTGTATTACACGTGCATATGTATATTGTATTTACATGCTAGCGTAGTGTGTGTTGGTGGCACCTCCCCAATATGTATATTTTTTTCTGTTGAGATATATTCTCACCAGACACTCTATGTGTCAATTTAGCCTCATGTTAGGCAGTTTAATTATTTATCCGCGCATAATTCGTGCGTTGTTGAGCCGCTTTTCGCTTTGCTCTTGGATATTTAAAAAAAAAAAAGTTGCACATTTTTTTTTATCGGGAGGTTCCGGTAATATGTTGCGCAAGAATGTCGCAACGTATTGTGTACTTTATATTTTTCTTATGCAAGGGAAATAACCCGTGTAATTGTATGTCACTTTTACTTACAACAGTTTTGGTTTCTTGTTGGCGTTCGGTTGCCGATAAGTTTGTTTGAGCGATCTTAAGTCATGTCCATGTATGGAGCGATCTTGAGTCATGTCCATGTATGGAGCGCTCGGGCCCACTTTTCTTAGAAACATTTGGCAACTTGCGATGTTTCGGATTCCTATCCTTTTAAGGCTCGAATTTTTTGGGTGTTCTAATAAAAGGTACTAGCTTCGTATATTGTCTGAACTGTATTCGAATCGCGCGTTTCTGCGCATGTCTAAGTTTTTGGTGGTTGTCTGAACGGGTTTGCGCCCGCAGTGTGTGGCAGATTCGTTTGAGAGCAAGACGCCTTTTGCCAGCGTCTGTGCTTATTCTATCAGAAAATGGAGTCCTCTATATATTGTTTGTTCCTCTGAGATAATATCTCTTTTGTGATTCGTAGCGCCTGGAGGCGTGTGAGTTATGTGGTTTATTTCCTGAAGAAAAGGTAATTACATTTTGAATAACATTATCGCCATCTTTGAAGATTGACATTTTTGTAGCCTGCTTATTGAAGAGTCTACGTTATGAGAAGTTTCTCAGCTCACGAATCACGCACGTTGTTATGCATCGGGTTGATGCATGTCCTAAGGACTATTACTTGTTGAACTCTGCTGTTCGGTCTAGGTTTGATACCTTGGTTGACTAAAGGAACTTAGAGGACATTGTTTATGTACTTCAGAAGATATGCCTGTCTTGCTGGGGTCAGAACAAGGAGAGTGGATTTGATCTCCTACGCATATATATTCCGGCTATTATAGAAAGGGATGGAGGTTTCCACCTGACTACATTTACAGCCGCTTATGATGTAATGATACTCATATGATTCACCATTATTATGATGCTGTCTGCTGTCCAGTGTTGTACTGACTATGTCGATGTAATGATGACTGTTCTACAGTACATGTGATGTACCTGCATATTAATGTCTACACACCTTGTCATTGTGGCGTCCCAATGAACGATGGAAACGTCACTAGCTGTTATAAGACTCAGTGACTTTCTACGTCGTGAGTTGATGTGACGTCCCTGTTGGGAACTGTACCTGTTTGACTACATATCTACAACATATACACAAACCAGACCAAAGACACCATTCTTCTCCGCCTTCATCATCCCTGGTGTCTAGGGGGTGATACTCTACACTTCAGGTGCCAGCATTGCAACACTCTACATACCTTGGCAAGAAGTTAGAAATATTCACCTTCAACAGTCATGTCCTCAGAAGAGACCCCGATGCCATCACAAGAACAGCTATGCTTTGGACCCCTGAAGGAAAACGAAAGAGAGGCCGACCAAAAACAACCTGGCGGAGGACTGTGGAGGCTGAGATGCAAAGAATGAACCAGAGTTGGGGCACTGTACGAAGGATGTCCACCGACCGAGCAAAGTGGAATCAATTTGTTGTTGCCGTACAAGACGCCACTAGGCGTGATGGCCACTGACAGCTTTGACGGTCGATGGCTAAGGATCAAAGAAGAAGAAGAAGACTGTTGATTATACACTTGACTATTGAAACTAGCCTCTTGATTGTTCACTTGTTAGATATTTAATGTTTTCACTTACAATGTAAAGGTAGTGCCATAGCAAATACAGCAGTAGAGGAGTGAAGTGTTAGAGACTTCACCATACTAGGTCCAGCCTCGAGAGGTGGGGTGACCAGTTCCCTTCCTTGCTGCCTTTTCCTTCCCTAACTCAAAAGCAAAGTCGGGTACCCATTTACAGCTGGGTAGACTGGAGCGTGATGATACCGTGAATCAAACCTGGCACCTCTGTCGCGAGAGACCAGCGCTCTAACCACTCTGTAACTCGGACCTCATCTAAATAATAACGCACGCAATTTGCAACAAAACAAAGTCGGTCAGCTAAATCATAAAAGAAAAGTATTCGGTGTATAACATCTTTTAGCACTGGGGGTAGTAACGCCAGTTCAGAGGGTCAACAAAGATTGACTATTTACTGCTAAGCACAGTTGATTATATACTTGATTGTTGAAACTTGCCTCTTGATTGTTGAAACTTGCCTCTTGATTGTTGAAACTTGCCTCTTGATTGTTGAAACTTGCCTCTTGATTGTTGAAACTTGCCTCTTGATTGTTGAAACTTGCCTCTTGATTGTTGAAACTTGCCTCTTGATTGTTGAAACTTGCCTCTTGATTGTTGAAACTTGCCTCTTGATTGTTGAAACTTGCCTCTTGATTGTTGAAACTTGCCTCTTGATTGTTGAAACTTGCCTCTTGATTGTTGAAACTTGCCTCTTGATTGTTGAAACTTGCCTCTTGATTGTTGAAACTTGCCTCTTGATTGTTGAAACTTGCCTCTTGATTGTTGAAACTTGCCTCTTGATTGTTGAAACTTGCCTCTTGATTGTTGAAACTTGCCTCTTGATTGTTGAAACTTGCCTCTTGATTGTTGAAACTTGCCTCTTGATTGTTGAAACTTGCCTCTTGATTGTTGAAACTTGCCTCTTGATTGTTGAAACTTGCCTCTTGATTGTTGAAACTTGCCTCTTGATTGTTGAAACTTGCCTCTTGATTGTTGAAACTTGCCTGTTGATTGTTGAAACTTGCCTCTTGATTGTTGAAACTTGCCTCTTGATTGTTGAAACTTGCCTCTTGATTGTTGAAACTTGCCTCTTGATTGTTGAAACTTGCCTCTTGATTGTTGAAACTTGCCTGTTGATTGTTCACGTGTCAGAGACATCATGTTTATTTTTTTTCCACTTAAAAACGGGTAAAGGTAGTTCCATTGGAGAGACTGCCGTAGCCGAGTGGAATGTTTGTGGCTTCACCATACTAAGTCCACTTTTATAAGGTGGAATGTTTGTGGCTTCACCATACTAAGTCCACTTTTATAAGGTGGAATGTTTGTGGCTTCACCATACTAAGTCCACTTTTATAAGGTGGAATGTTTGTGGCTTCACCATACTAAGTCCACTTTTATAAGGTGGAATGTTTGTGGCTTCACCATACTAAGTCCACTTTTATAAGGTGGAATGTTTGTGGCTTCACCATACTAAGTCCACTTTTATAAGGTGGAATGTTTGTGGCTTCACCATACTAAGTCCACTTTTATAAGGTGGAATGTTTGTGGCTTCACCATACTAAGTCCACTTTTATAAGGTGGAATGTTTGTGGCTTCACCATACTAAGTCCACTTTTATAAGGTGGAATGTTTGTGGCTTCACCATACTAAGTCCACTTTTATAAGGTGGAATGTTTGTGGCTTCACCATACTAAGTCCACTTTTATAAGGTGGAATGTTTGTGGCTTCACCATACTAAGTCCACTTTTATAAGGTGGAATGTTTGTGGCTTCACCATACTAAGTCCACTTTTATAAGGTGGAATGTTTGTGGCTTCACCATACTAAGTCCACTTTTATAAGGTGGAATGTTTGTGGCTTCACCATACTAAGTCCACTTTTATAAGGTGGAATGTTTGTGGCTTCACCATACTAAGTCCACTTTTATAAGGTGGAATGTTTGTGGCTTCACCATACTAAGTCCACTTTTATAAGGTGGAATGTTTGTGGCTTCACCATACTAAGTCCACTTTTATAAGGTGGAATGTTTGTGGCTTCACCATACTAAGTCCACTTTTATAAGGTGGAATGTTTGTGGCTTCACCATACTAAGTCCACTTTTATAAGGTGGAATGTTTGTGGCTTCACCATACTAAGTCCACTTTTATAAGGTGGAATGTTTGTGGCTTCACCATACTAAGTCCACTTTTATAAGGTGGAATGTTTGTGGCTTCACCATACTAAGTCCACTTTTATAAGGTGGAATGTTTGTGGCTTCACCATACTAAGTCCACTTTTATAAGGTGGAATGTTTGTGGCTTCACCATACTAAGTCCACTTTTATAAGGTGGAATGTTTGTGGCTTCACCATACTAAGTCCACTTTTATAAGGTGGAATGTTTGTGGCTTCACCATACTAAGTCCACTTTTATAAGGTGGAATGTTTGTGGCTTCACCATACTAAGTCCACTTTTATAAGGTGGAATGTTTGTGGCTTCACCATACTAAGTCCACTTTTATAAGGTGGAATGTTTGTGGCTTCACCATACTAAGTCCACTTTTATAAGGTGGAATGTTTGTGGCTTCACCATACTAAGTCCACTTTTATAAGGTGGAATGTTTGTGGCTTCACCATACTAAGTCCACTTTTATAAGGTGGAATGTTTGTGGCTTCACCATACTAAGTCCACTTTTATAAGGTGGAATGTTTGTGGCTTCACCATACTAAGTCCACTTTTATAAGGTGGAATGTTTGTGGCTTCACCATACTAAGTCCACTTTTATAAGGTGGAATGTTTGTGGCTTCACCATACTAAGTCCACTTTTATAAGGTGGAATGTTTGTGGCTTCACCATACTAAGTCCACTTTTATAAGGTGGAATGTTTGTGGCTTCACCATACTAAGTCCACTTTTATAAGGTGGAATGTTTGTGGCTTCACCATACTAAGTCCACTTTTATAAGGTGGAATGTTTGTGGCTTCACCATACTAAGTCCAGTTTTATAAGGTGGAATGTTTGTGGCTTCACCATACTAAGTCCAGTTTTATAAGGTGGAATGTTTGTGGCTTCACCATACTAAGTCCAGTTTTATAAGGTGGAATGTTTGTGGCTTCACCATACTAAGTCCACTTTTATAAGGTGGAATGTTTGTGGCTTCACCAAACTAAGTCCACTTTTATAAGGTGGAATGTTTGTGGCTTCACCATACTAAGTCCACTTTTATAAGGTGGAATGTTTGTGGCTTCACCATACTAAGTCCAGTTTTATAAGGTGGAATGATTGTGTCTTCACCATACTAAATCCAGTTTTATAAGGTGGAATGTTTGTGGCTTCACCATACTAAGTCCACTTTTATAAGGTGGAATGTTTGTGGCTTCACCATACTAAATCCAGTTTTATAAGGTGGAATGATTGTGTCTTCACCATACTAAATCCAGTTTTATAAGGTGGAATGTTTGTGGCTTCACCATACTAAGTCCACTTTTATAAGGTGGAATGTTTGTGGCTTCACCAAACTAAGTCCACTTTTATAAGGTGGAATGTTTGTGGCTTCACCATACTAAGTCCACTTTTATAAGGTGGAATGTTTGTGGCTTCACTATACTAAGTCCACTTTTATAAGGTGGAATGTTTGTGGCTTCACCATACTAAGTCCACTTTTATAAGGTGGAATGTTTGTGGCTTCACCATACTAAGTCCAGTTTTATAAGGTGGAATGTTTGTGGCTTCACCAAACTAAATCCAGTTTTATAAGGTGGAATGATTGTGTCTTCACCATACTAAGTCCACTTTTATAAGGTGGAATGTTTGTGGCTTCACCATACTAAGTCCACTTTTATAAGGTGGAATGTTTGTGGCTTCACCATACTAAGTCCACTTTTATAAGGTGGAATGTTTGTGGCTTCACCATACTAAGTCCACTTTTATAAGATGGAATGTTTGTGGCTTCACCATACTAAGTCCAGTTTTATAAGGTGGAATGTTTGTGGCTTCACCAAACGAAATCCAGTTTTATAAGGTGGAATGATTGTGTCTTCACCATACTAAGTCCAGTTTTATAAGGTGGAATGTTTGTGGCTTCACCATACTAAGTCCAGTTTTATCAGGTGGAATGATTGTGACTTCACCATACTAAATCCAGTTCTATAAGGTGGAATGTTTGTGGCTTCACCTTAATAAGTCCAGTTTTATAAGGTGGAATGTTTGTGGCTTCACCATACTAAGTCCACTTTTATAAGGTGGAATGTTTGTGGCTTCACCAAACTAAATCCAGTTTTATAAGGTGAAATGTTTGTGGCTTCACCATACTAAGTCCAGTTTTATAAGGTGGAATGTTTGTGGCTTCACCTTACTAAGTCCAGTTTTATAAGGTGGAATGTTTGTGGCTTCACCATACTAAGTCCAGTTTTATAAGGTGGAATGTTTGTGGCTTAACCATACTTAGTCCAGTTTTATAAGGTGGAATGTTTGTGGCTTCACCATACTAAGTACAGTTTTATATGGTGGAATGTTTGTGGCTTCACCAAACTAAATCCATTTTTATAAGGTGGAATGTTTGTGGCTTCACCAAACTAAGTCCAGTTTTATAAGGTGGAATGTTTGTGGCTTCACCATACTAAGTCCAGTTTTGTAAGGTGGAATGTTTGTGGCTTCACCAAACTAAGTCCAGTTTTATAAGATGGAATGTTTGTGGCTTCACAATACTAAGTCCAGTATTATAAGGTGGAATGTTTGTGGCTTCACCATACTAAGTCCAGTTTTATAAGGTGGAATGGTTGTGGCTTCACCATACTGAGAGGTGGAATGTTTGTGGCTTCACCATACTAAGTCTAGTTTTATAAGGTGGAATGTTTGTGGCTTCAACATACTAAGTCCAGTTTTATAAGGTGGAATATTTGTGGCTTCACCATACTAAGTCCACTTTTATAAGGTGGAATGTTTGTGGCTTCACCAAACTAAATCCAGTTTTATAAGGTGAAATGTTTGTGGCTTCACCATACTAAGTCCAGTTTTATAAGGTGGAATGTTTGTGGCTTCACCTTACTAAGTCCAGTTTTATAAGGTGGAATGTTTGTGGCTTCACCATACTAAGTCCAGTTTTATAAGGTGGAATGTTTGTGCCTTAACCATACTTAGTCCAGTTTTATAAGGTGGAATGTTTGTGGCTTCACCATACTAAGTACAGTTTTATATGGTGGAATGTTTGTGGCTTCACCAAACTAAATCCATTTTTATAAGGTGGAATGTTTGTGGCTTCACCAAACTAAGTCCAGTTTTATAAGGTGGAATGTTTGTGGCTTCACCATACTAAGTCCAGTTTTGTAAGGTGGAATGTTTGTGGCTTCACCAAACTAAGTCCAGTTTTATAAGATGGAATGTTTGTGGCTTCACAATACTAAGTCCAGTTTTATAAGGTGGAATGTTTGTGGCTTCACCATACTAAGTCCAGTTTTATAAGGTGAAATGGTTGTGGCTTCACCATACTGAGAGGTGGAATGTTTGTGGCTTCACCATACTAAGTCTAGTTTTATAAGGTGGAATGTTTGTGGCTTCAACATACTAAGTCCAGTTTTATAAGGTGGAATGTTTGTGGCTTCACCATACTAAGTCCACTTTTATAAGGTGGAATGTTTGTGGCTTCACCAAACTAAATCCAGTTTTATAAGGTGGAATGTTTGTGGCTTCACCATACTAAGTCCAGTTTTAGAAGGTGGAATGTTTGTGGCTTCACAATACTAAGTCCACTTTTATAAGGTGGAATGTTTGTGGCTTCACCAAACTAAATCCAGTTTTATAAGGTGGAATGAGTGTGTCTTCACCATACTAAGTCCAGTTTTATAAGGTGGAATGTTTGTGGCTCCACCATACTAAGTCCACTTTTATAAGGTGGAATGTTTGTGGCTTCACCATACTAAGTCCACTTTTATAAGGTGGAATGTTTGTGGCTTCACCAAACTAAATCCAGTTTTATAAGGTGAAATGTTTGTGGCTTCACCATACTAAGTCCAGTTTTATAAGGTGGAATGTTTGTGGCTTCACCTTAATAAGTCCAGTTTTATAAGGTGGAATGTTTGTGGCTTCACCATACTAAGTCCAGTTTTATAAGGTGGAATGTTTGTGGCTTAACCATACTTAGTCCAGTTTTATAAGGTGGAATGTTTGTGGCTTCACCATACTAAGTCCAGTTTTATATGGTGGAATGTTTGTGGCTTCACCAAACTAAATCCATTTTTATAAGGTGGAATGTTTGTGGCTTCACCAAACTAAGTCCAGTTTTATAAGGTGGAATGTTTGTGGCTTCACCATACTAAGTCCAGTTTTATAAGGTGGAATGTTTGTGGCTTCACCAAACTAAGTCCAGTTTTATAAGATGGAATGTTTGTGGCTTCACAATACTAAGTCCAGTTTTATAAGGTGGAATGTTTGTGGCTTCACCATACTAAGTCCAGTTTTATAAGGTGGAATGGTTGTGGCTTCACCATACTGAGAGGTGGAATGTTTGTGGCTTCACCATACTAAGTCCAGTTTTATAAGGTGGAATGTTTGTGGCTTCAACATACTAAGTCCAGTTTTATAAGGTGGAATGTTTGTGGCTTCACCATACTAAGTCCACTTTTATAAGGTGGAATGTTTGTGGCTTCACCAAACTAAATCCAGTTTTATAAGGTGGAATGATTGTGTCTTCACCATACTAAGTCCAGTTTTATAAGGTGGAATGTTTGTGGCTTCACCATACTAAGTCCAGTTTTAGAAGGTGGAATGTTTGTGGCTTTACAATACTAAGTCCACTTTTATAAGATGGAATGTTTGTGGCTTCACCAAACTAAATCCAGTTTTATAAGGTGGAATGAGTGTGTCTTCACCATACTAAATCCAGTTTTATAAGGTGGAATGTTTGTGGCTTCACCATACTGAGAGGTGGAATGTTTGTGGCTTCAGCATACTAAGTCCAGTTTTATAAGGTGGAATGTTTGTGGCTTCAACATACTAAGTCCAGTTTTATAAGGTGGAATGTTTGTGGCTTCACCATACTAAGTCCACTTTTATAAGGTGGAATGTTTGTGGCTTCACCATACTAAATCCAGTTTTATAAGGTGGAATGATTGTGTCTTCACCATACTAAGTCCAGTTTTATAAGGTGGAATGTTTGTGGCTTCACCATACTAAGTCCAGTTTTAGAAGGTGGAATGTTTGTGGCTTCACAATACTAAGTCCACTTTTATAAGATGGAATGTTTGTGGCTTCACCAAACTAAATCCAGTTTTATAAGGTGGAATGAGTGTGTCTTCACCATACTAAATCCAGTTTTATAAGGTGGAATGTTTGTGGCTCCACCATACTAAGTCCAGTTTTATAAGGTGGAATGTTTGTGGCTTCACCATACTAAGTCCACTTTTATAAGGTAGAATGTTTGTGCCTTTACCAAACTAAATCCAGTTTTTTAAGGTGAAATGTTTGTGGCTTCACCATACTAAGTCCAGTTTTATAAGGTGGAATGTTTGTGGCTTCACCTTAATAAGTCCAGTTTTATAAGGTGGAATGTTTGTGGCTTCACCATACTAAGTTCAGTTTTATATGGTGGAATGTTTGTGGCTTCACCAAACTAAATCCATTTTTATAAGGTGGAATGTTTGTGGCTTCACCATACTAAGTCCACTTTTATAAGGTGGAATGTTTGTGGCTTCACCAAACTAAATCCAGTTTTATAAGGTGAAATGTTTGTGGCTTCACCATACTAAGTCCAGTTTTATAAGGTGGAATGTTTGTGGCTTCACCTTAATAAGTCCAGTTTTATAAGGTGGAATGTTTGTGGCTTCACCATACTAAGTCCAGTTTTATAAGGTGGAATGTTTGTGGCTTAACCATACTTAGTCCAGTTTTATAAGGTGGAATGTTTGTGGCTTCACCATACTAAGTCCAGTTTTATATGGTGGAATGTTTGTGGCTTCACCAAACTAAATCCATTTTTATAAGGTGGAATGTTTGTGGCTTCACCAAACTAAGTCCAGTTTTATAAGGTGGAATGTTTGTGGCTTCACCATACTAAGTCCAGTTTTATAAGGTGGAATGTTTGTGGCTTCACCAAACTAAGTCCAGTTTTATAAGATGGAATGTTTGTGGCTTCACAATACTAAGTCCAGTTTTATAAGGTGGAATGTTTGTGGCTTCACCATACTAAGTCCAGTTTTATAAGGTGGAATGGTTGTGGCTTCACCATACTGAGAGGTGGAATGTTTGTGGCTTCACCATACTAAGTCCAGTTTTATAAGGTGGAATGTTTGTGGCTTCAACATACTAAGTCCAGTTTTATAAGGTGGAATGTTTGTGGCTTCACCATACTAAGTCCACTTTTATAAGGTGGAATGTTTGTGGCTTCACCAAACTAAATCCAGTTTTATAAGGTGGAATGATTGTGTCTTCACCATACTAAGTCCAGTTTTATAAGGTGGAATGTTTGTGGCTTCACCATACTAAGTCCAGTTTTAGAAGGTGGAATGTTTGTGGCTTTACAATACTAAGTCCACTTTTATAAGATGGAATGTTTGTGGCTTCACCAAACTAAATCCAGTTTTATAAGGTGGAATGAGTGTGTCTTCACCATACTAAATCCAGTTTTATAAGGTGGAATGTTTGTGGCTTCACCATACTGAGAGGTGGAATGTTTGTGGCTTCAGCATACTAAGTCCAGTTTTATAAGGTGGAATGTTTGTGGCTTCAACATACTAAGTCCAGTTTTATAAGGTGGAATGTTTGTGGCTTCACCATACTAAGTCCACTTTTATAAGGTGGAATGTTTGTGCCTTCACCAAACTAAATCCAGTTTTATAAGGTGGAATGATTGTGTCTTCACCATACTAAGTCCAGTTTTATAAGGTGGAATGTTTGTGGCTTCACCATACTAAGTCCAGTTTTAGAAGGTGGAATGTTTGTGGCTTCACAATACTAAGTCCACTTTTATAAGATGGAATGTTTGTGGCTTCACCAAACTAAATCCAGTTTTATAAGGTGGAATGAGTGTGTCTTCACCATACTAAATCCAGTTTTATAAGGTGGAATGTTTGTGGCTCCACCATACTAAGTCCAGTTTTATAAGGTGGAATGTTTGTGGCTTCACCATACTAAGTCCACTTTTATAAGGTAGAATGTTTGTGCCTTTACCAAACTAAATCCAGTTTTTTAAGGTGAAATGTTTGTGGCTTCACCATACTAAGTCCAGTTTTATAAGGTGGAATGTTTGTGGCTTCACCTTAATAAGTCCAGTTTTATAAGGTGGAATGTTTGTGGCTTCACCATACTAAGTTCAGTTTTATATGGTGGAATGTTTGTGGCTTCACCAAACTAAATCCATTTTTATAAGGTGGAATGTTTGTGGCTTCACCATACTAAGTCCAATTTTATAAGGTGGAATGTTTGTGCCTTCACCATACTAAGTCCAGTTTTATAAGGTGGAATGTTTGTGACTTCACCAAACTAAGTCCAGTTTTATAAGGTGGAATGTTTGTGGCTTCACCATACTAAGTCCAGTTTTATAAGGTGGAATGTTTGTGGCTTCACCAAACTAAGTCCAGTTTTATAAGATGGAATGTTTGTGGCTTCACCATACTAAGTCCAGTTTTATAAGGTGGAATGTTTGTGGCTTCACCATACTAAGTCCAGTTTTATAAGGTGGAATGTTTGTGGCTTCACCATACTTAGAGGTGGAATGTTTGTGGCTTCACTATACTAAGTCCAGTTTTAGAAGGTGGAATGTTTGTGGCTTCACAATACTAAGTCCACTTTTATAAGATGGAATGTTTGTGGCTTCACCAAACTAAATCCAGTTTTATAAGGTGGAATGAGTGTGTCTTCACCATACTAAATCCAGTTTTATAAGGTGGAATGTTTGTGGCTCCACCATACTAAGTCCAGTTTTATAAGGTGGAATGTTTGTGGCTTCACCATACTAAGTCCACTTTTATAAGGTAGAATGTTTGTGCCTTTACCAAACTTAATCCAGTTTTATAAGGTGAAATGTTTGTGGCTTCACCATACTAAGTCCAGTTTTATAAGGTGGAATGTTTGTGGCTTCACCTTAATAAGTCCAGTTTTATAAGGTGGAATGTTTGTGGCTTCACCATACTAAGTTCAGTTTTATATAGTGGAATGTTTGTGGCTTCACCAAACTAAATCCATTTTTATAAGGTGGAATGTTTGTGGCTTCACCATACTAAGTCCAGTTTTATAAGGTGGAATGTTTGTGGCTTCACTATACTAAGTCCAGTTTTATAAGGTGGAATGTTTGTGACTTCACCAAACTAAGTCCAGTTTTATAAGGTGGAATGTTTGTGGCTTCACCATACTAAGTCCAGTTTTATAAGGTGGAATGTTTGTGGCTTCACCAAACTAAGTCCAGTTTTATAAGATGGAATGTTTGTGGCTTCACCATACTAAGTCCAGTTTTATAAGGTGGAATGTTTGTGGCTTCACCATACTAAGTCCAGTTTTATAAGGTGGAATGTTTGTGGCTTCACCATACTTAGAGGTGGAATGTTTGTGGCTTCACCATACTAAGTCCAGTTTTATAAGGTGGAATGATCAACGCCCTTCTCTTACTTCAAATAAATACGGAGACAGAAGATTTGTAACAAAGCAAAGTCGGTCTTCTATTAACACCTGAAGATATCTAATTTCCACAGCGACACCCAGAAGGTAAACGTGGACACACCTTGCCACAGGACGCAGGCCAATATTAAAGTGGTAAATACTGTTTCACTTTGAAGATCACATGACTGGCCACACCCTCAGTGCCGGTAGTTTCCATTTCTTCCGGACTGACTGAGTGGACAATAGGGGTACTATTATCCCTCCCACCCGCGAATCAGAGTAATCACAGTTGGAATTTACAAACAGCGATTCTTATAAGAGCTCAGGATGACATTATATATATATATCAGATAACTGACTAAACAAATCAATAAAAAACATCTGTCTAAAAATGTTCTAGAGCATTTGAAAACAACAATTTAATAAAATAAATATTCATTTCCTTTTTTTTCGCCGTGTCATGTGTACTCCATTAGCCCAGCTCAATTCTTTTTCGGCAATTTCTGCTCTAACTACAACGACCACTTGTCTGCTTATAACCCGGAGAGCTGAACTAGAGAACGCCGTAGATGCGTTCACTTGCTGACTGTGATTTCACAATTTGAATGTTGGAAGATTTTAGAAAAGTAAAATTCCGGTCGCTGTAGGCGTCAAGAAAAACCCCCTCTCTTTCTCTGACCCGTTTATGCCGTGCTGCCTTTTCACTATGTTCTCCTGTGAATTTGTTTGTTCATTTTGTTTTTAAAATCTTTAAGTTCTTAATCATTTGTTTTTAAGTTCTTTCTTCAGTTGTCTTCTTTCTAACTTGTGGTGTTATCTACACGCTGGCTCTGTTTTGTCCTTCCCTAAATCTTACCTTCAATACACTGTGACCTTTATGAGTGGCATTGTTTTTAATTTTAATGAACAATTTACTTGCTTTGGTTCATTGTTGTTGAGATATCTGGTCTGTGTTTTCCTGGGATAATTAGTGGCTGTTTTTTTTCCTACTCTCTATATAAAGAAGAAAATAAACATTCAAGGAATTAGATAACTATGTACGGTGGCCATTTATTGTTACTTTATTTCTAATAACAGTAATTATTAAGCAAGTATAATTTTTTCATCGTATACTGATATGCCGTATATTAATTATCGTTGTTGAGCCCATTTCTTAAGGAAGGACAAAATAATTTACTTCGGGAGCGCCCCCCCCCCCCTTACATTGTAGTTACGCCACCGGCAGTAGTGTACCACGGGGATGTGCGGGGTGGTCCGCACCGGTGCCAGCCAGAAGGAGCATGCCAGCGGACACGACAATGGCAGTACTGTTTAAACATGTACTTGCAAGCATGATATATTTTACATGTGTTTATTTACCTGGAAGAGCGGTGTTCAAAGGAAGGATCCTTTTCGGGGTGCCAAATATTTTATGTACGCCTCTGATTATGTTATCTAAGGAGCGTCCGATTGGCTTAGCAGTTAGAGTGCTTTCCTCTCGCGGTACAGTTCCTGGATCGAAACCTGGTAGTGTCACGCTCCAGTCTACCCAGATATAATGGGTACATGACTCTGATCCTGAGTTACGGAAGGCAAAAAATGCGAGGTATGGAACTAGTTACCCCATCTTATAAAGCTGGACAATAGAATGGTAAATTATCTAACGCTTCACTCCCCTACGACAGTAACTACTATAGGACTATCTTTACATATCGAATGAAATTAAAAAGAACAAATGCACGAAATTAGATATCAATGTGACCTTACCATGTCAACAGTATCTGGGAATACCAACTTAATAAAATAATTGTTTACTTAGCTTTTTTCCACCCTAGTGTGTCACGCGTACTCCAATATCCCAGCTAAATTATATTAGTCGAGCTGCTGCTCTGATTAAAACGACCACGTGTATGCCTATATTCCGGAGAGTTAAAAGAGAGAAGGCTGTTTGGGAATGTTTTCACGCGCCGGCTGAGCCTTCACAGCTTGATTGTTGAAGATTTTAATACTTTGAAGTCCCGGTCTACGACACGAGAAATCCACTTCTAACTGCCATCTTGCAAATCCTGTCTGCAACTAAGTTGTACTGACCTATCTGTGCTAATGGATATCCGAATGCCTTTCATTTTTATTACCGGTACTTTTTCGTTAACTCTTTGTCTTGAAGCGTAGTGTAGCGGAAGGTTTTATATGTGTGAGATGATAGTGCTAGAGTAGAAATAGTATTCTCTCCAGAATGTGTGAGGTCCCAGTGACAGAGAAGTACACTGGTATCACTCGATAGTCACGGCTGTGAAAGTATCTGGACTGAAAATATTCAGAGAACAGTCAGACCTTACTGCGCCACCTCCGCTATGTGACCACCTGTGATATTAATAAAAATTCAACCAAACTCAGTATCAACTATATTGAATGAATAAAGCTGGTGAATACAATTTATATCCTCTTTATTTACATCTATCTAATTGTGATGATTGTGTGTGGCTGGTGATACAAAAGTTATATTTATACAAAACCAAATTGGCGAAATCAATTACAGTTTTTGCAAGTTAAACTAAAATGTCATTTCTTTAGACTCTTCCAATTAGTTGGGTAATAGACTTCTTCACTGTCTTATTCACTTTATAACTTTCACTAGTTTATCACGCAAATTGTCATCACAAAACTCTGCTTGACAGTTATCACTTCTTGGGTGCACGATTGTCACAAATATCACTCATCTGTTATTATAATCAGTGTTCATATGAGATGTACAGCTTCAGTAGGTCGTGCTTCTACCAATCCAGGCACTGCTGGGGCGATTTGCATTGATCCTCGAGCAATTCTTGATCATTGACCTCTGACTTTTGGTTGACAAGTATGAACCTGCAGATAATTGTAGGATATGTGGCTATTTGTGGATAACAATTACCACATTCCTATTGTAGGTGAGATGAATTTGTTTTCAGATGTATGCGTGAAAATGCATGATTATGGATCAGTGACAAGACAGGTGTCTACTGTGGAACATTTTATAAAATCAAATAATACAAAATAATATGTACACACATATATGGTATGAGGTTATAGTATCCCCCTGCCTGACACGTTAGCTCTGTAAAGTGCAGTAACTTGAAGACAGATTGAATAAGCCCTGATAATGATTGTTGGCAGTCCTGAAAAAATTTGTTATTAGTCCTGAAAAGGATTGTGCTAGCCCTGATACGGACTCAGCCACTGTGGTTATATTTCGGGTTCCAATCTTCAACAATCATATCAAGTAATCAATTAATATACATGCTACTTTCATAACATATAGATTAAACAAATCCTGAAATAAAGTTGTAATTACTGTATTATTTTACATAGTAACTTTACATACCCTCGCAGGATCTAATTAAGATCAGTAAAGACTGGCTTTTGTGGAGTAACAGAACTGCCTGGCTGCAAATAACAAGATATTGGCCGTGACACGTTTCTCTCTCCAGCCGTTGTCCTTCTGTCTTGCTTCGCTGTACAAGTGAATTTGAAATTGTTGTTGTTGTTGTTTTCGTCTACTATGCTGCTGTAATACCCTGTTCAACCTGAAAGTTTGGTTATAATTGGGGTATATAGGGTGTTATCGTCTTCACTGGTGTCTCGTTCGTAGTCCTGGAGGTGATCGGTCCTGAAAAGGACCACTAGCTGGCTGTCTGGGTTCCTCTTTGTCCGTTTGTGGTGCCGTGCCGCGCTCATGGTGTTTTTTATGTCTTGCCTCAACTATCTGGCTCGTTTTGTTTTGTGTGTTTCTACGCTCATAGTTTCTGTTGCTTTTGTCTTCTTGCTCTCCTGTATCTGTGACAGTGCTTTTTCAATTATCGTTGGTAGTAGTTGCTCTAGCGTTTCTTGGATGATTTCTTTTACTGCTTGGTTGTTCGTTTTAGTTTCTCGCGTGCTGTTTGATGATATTTCCTCAATGGCTATTCTTTCTGCTTCTATTCTTTTGATTATTTTTGTGTTTTCTTCTGTCAGCTCTTTCAGTTTCTTGACATCTGTTTCTACTTGTTGCTGGATTCTTTTCATTTCTTCCATCACGTGTTTTATGTTCTGCATGTTTATCGCATCTTCTCCACTGTCGGTTGGTTCTTCGGCGGCCTGCTTGCTGTTTTTTTCGATTCGCAGCTTCATTTTGATTTCTCTGACTTCAGCGGTCAGCTTGTGCAACTGTCGTCTGTCTATCGTGCGTTGTTTATCTGTAACATCCGCAGCCACTCTGTGTTTTGCCTCCTTGAAGGGGATGTTTTTGGAAACCGCTTCCTTCAGGATGCTCTTGGTTTCCTGGAACATCGGGCAGTCTCGGTATCTAGCCCCATGGTTTCCGAGGCAGTTTGCACAGGTGCGGTTTGAGTTTATTGTTTTGTAGTTGTTGTCCTCCTTCGCCTTGGGACAATCGCGGTATGGGTGGCCACCCGCACAATATCGACAGACTGCATCCCTCCTGCACGTCTTCTTTGTGTGCGAGAACTGCTGGCAGTTGGAGCACTGCATCACCGGAGGGATATAGGCTTCTGTCTTTTTGGTTGTGGTTTCGAGCGTCAGTCTCTCGGGTCTTGTCGATCCTTCTACCGTAACTATCATCAGATTGGTATCTTTCTTGGCCCAGGTTTTTAGTCTCTCGACCTGCTTGATTTTTAGATTTGCGTTTTCATCCTGAAGGCGTCTGTGGACCTCGGCTTTGGAACAACTGGTATCCACCCCTCTGATGACCAACTTCTTTGTTGTTATGTATTTCTCCACCACCACTTTTATTTGGTGGGGCAACTGGACTTCTTTTGGACTAGATTCCAGTTCGATCATCAGCGAGGTGGTTTTGTCTGTTTTGTTGAGTGAAAGCACGACTCCCTTTTCGTGCCTCCCTACTTTAGCGATACCTCTTCTTCCAGTTATCACCTCGAGGATGTTGATCACTTTGTTGTCGGGTAGGGCCCTGAGTGAGGCCTCGCTTCCTGACATCTGGGTGATCTTTACGATTCTCTCCCGTATCCTTTCTGCGTTATTGGTCCCTTTGGTGTTTGATCTTTGTTCCCCTCCACAGTCTTGGCTCGAATCTTTCTCCCGTTCTTTGTTATAAGGTGTTATATCTTGCTTCTGGGCCCTTGAGTTGTCTGCTGTTGTTTCCTTAGGACCAGGAATGGTAGCTTGCTTCTCAGTGTTTTCGATGTTCAGCACTCCTGGGTCTACTTCTACTATCGCTTTTTGAAGAGCGAGCCTAAGGAACTCGTCTCCGTCGTCAATTCTTCGAAGTGTATCTATATTGGTCTCTTCGATATCTTCCTCTTGTATCTGTCTTTGCTGAGGAGCTGTCTCTGTCAGTTCTTTCATGGTGCTTGCAGGTGGGTCGGCTGTCATCTCGGCATCGTGTGGTGGTGTCAACGGTATTTGGTGCAGCATCTCTGTGGTAGATAGGGTTTCTGCTGACGATTCGGGTATGTGCGGTGGTGGCCCCATGGTTTCAGGCTCCTGTCTTCTTTTCTCTCGTCTTTCCTGCATCTGCTTTATCTGTTGATGCGCTCTCAACATGTCTTTATATTCTGGGTCTTTATAATCTTGGACAGAGACGTTTGCTTCTGCCCTTTTCTGTATTCTTTCCAACATCTGCTCCAACTGTTGTAAGGCTCTCAATATTTCTTTACGTTCTGGGTCTTCATCATCATCTACTTCCACGCTAGCACTTGGGGCCGCACTGCTCTCCGGCAGTCTGCTCTTGTCCTTTTCCTTCGAAGCTTTGGGTCGCTCATCGGTTGTAGTATCAACGGTTGCTTTGTTTGCCTTCTGAGAAGGACTGGCCACGAAGTTGGTAGTTGTAGTATTCTTGCTCTCTGGATGACTCTGTTTGTTCTTCGTTGGTTCTTGTTTGATGCTGCTGACAAGTGTTTGAGGGCTTGTGTATACTTTTCTCTTTTTCGCTTTTGGCTTGGTACGAGTCATTTTAGTGAATTCCGATGGCTGTGTTCGCCCTGAAAAGGACGCTCGTTTTAGTATAGTGCTGTCTTCACGATCTGGTCAGAGAGGAAAACGCCTTGATCGGTGTTTTTGGAGATGAAATGGTATTGGTGAATTTGAAATCATTTACGACCGCCCTTATATAGGGAGCTAACGGACGTATAGGAAACAAGGCTCGCAACTCCAGAAAACTTCCCAAAATAGTTGTAACTTCGAGGGGGTTGTGCTAATTGAGTTTCCAACCTTGGTCTCGTGCATTTCACCTTTCCCAGTTCAAGCCTTTGGAGTTATATATTTCCGTTCTCCGTGAGTTGACCTTTATATCCATATGTTGTTTTCCTATATCTGTCGTGTTAACGATTTTATATTGAATTATAAATAGGAAAAACACAGGATTTCTCAATGCACGGACACTATTCTTGCGAAATTCTTCACAACTACTTACTCCCTTCTGATTTCCTTGTACCTATACATAAATGAAGATATTCCCGTCAAAAGGAGACCATTCTCATCCTTGTCTGTCATTCCGTTCTCCTTCCCGATGTCTAATTCTAACCATGATTTCGGACGATTTATTCTTCCTTATACACTCGCCGAAGTCGTTCTATCTGACCGTGGGAAACCCCTTCTCTGATTGGCTGCCCTAGATACACACAGGAAAATACCCCTGCATTTCTCTGTTCAGGCCTGAACACTGGTGTCCCACTTTTCGGTCTTCAAACATTTAACTAGGCAATGCGTAACATGCGACAGAGCCTCCCTCTCTTTTAAGCTGTAGATTTCTACAGCTAACAACTGTAAGCTTTGCCGTAGTTAATGTTCTTCTTACTCTCGTTCTATCTCAGTTGGGTGTCGACTAAGAAAATCTGCTCTTACATTTTGTTTTCATGGATATAGATTCATCTTTTGCTATCTCTCTTTTCCCAGTTCGGCTTTTCGGTACTTGTGCGTTTATTCACCGGTTAAATCAAATTCTGGAAATTTATTACCAAAACTGAGAACCGTACTTTTTCTTGATCGAAAAATGTTGATTTCACATTGTGATTTGGGAGGCAAGTTAAAAAAAAAGCGTGTCTCTTGCATTCATAGTTGAGACGCTTACGACAGACCCGCCCTCAACCCCCCCCCCCCCTCCCCGTATTTTTTTTTAAAAGTTTATAAACCTATAGAACGGAATTGAATCAGTTCTACAAGTTAACGGTACACCGGAAACAAGGGAAATCGCTGCCGTTGCCTTCTCTACCTCAAGATCAGAGTGAGGTACCCATTTACAGCTGGTTTGACTGATGCGTGACACCTGTTCCCTTCCTCGCTGCCGTTGCCTTCTCTAACTCAGGATCAGAGTCAGGTACCCACAGTATACTGCTTGACATTGCAGAATTTTGGCCTCCTCTGTAAATTATGCAGCTACGAACGAACATGTGTATGTCCTGATATGTGCCAAGCTTCAGCGATCTTTGGTAATCTGTTCCCCTCACGGTCCTTTTCAGGGCCCACAAAACTGCACCTACCACGGTCCTATTCAGGGCCA
Source organism: Oreohelix idahoensis (assembly GCA_024509875.1). Taxonomy (NCBI): domain Eukaryota; kingdom Metazoa; phylum Mollusca; class Gastropoda; order Stylommatophora; family Oreohelicidae; genus Oreohelix; species Oreohelix idahoensis. The sequence goes on from JAMPIV010007730.1 coordinate 217,956, forward strand.
ACAAAACCCACAAAAATTTACCCACCACGGTTTTTTTACAGGGCCCACAAAACTGGACCACGGTCCTGTTTAGGGCCCCCAAAACCAACAAAACTGTACCCTGGCAAGAAAGCCTTTATTTGTTTTCACCGCTGGGTGTGGAGGGCTGGGTGGGGAGTTGGTCCCCTCCCTCACTATACACTGATCCTTGTCAAATATTTACCTAATCAGAGCCGGATTAACGTAGTAGCAAAAGTAGCATATGCTACGAGCCCCTTTCTTTTAGGGCCCCGCGCCAATAAATATGTACATCATTTTTTGGTCATCTTCTAATACGAGCGTTGAACCAATGATCTTGTGATGTATGCCATCTTTAGCGCCTTTTCATTTGATGTCACGAAATTGTGAGAGAAATAGCATAACATGGTGACTTAGTGTGACTCTTTATTACTTTGATCTTAACTGTTTGCGTACAGAAGCAGTCATTTTCGAGAGATGGGGCCTACCTAGCTATAAATGGGTACTTAACTTTGAGTTAGGGAAGGAAAAGACAGTGAGGAAGGAAACTGGTCTCCCCACCTCTCGATGCTCTAACATTCCATAACCAGCTGTAAATGGGTACCTGACTCTGATCCTGAGTTAGAGAAGGCAACGGCAGCGAGGAAGGGAACAGGTGTCACGCATCAGTCAAACCAGCTGTAAATGGGTACCTCACTCTGATCTTGAGGTAGAGAAGGCAACGGCAGCGATTTCCCTTGTTTCCGGTGTACCGTTAACTTGTAGAACTGATTCAATTCCGTTCTATTGGTTTATAAACTTTAAAAAAAAAATTCTACACTACAAATGGGGGAGAGCTCACAATGTGAAATGTCACGTTTTCAGTCAAGAAAGAGTACGGTGATCGGTTTGGGCAATAAATTTGCAAAATAATTATTACCCGGTGAATTAACGCACAAGTACCGGCTTTTCATCCAGGCCCTTACCGCTGGTGAAATGGGGTCGGTAGGTTTCCCTTGAAGTTTACCGCCCTCTTTTCGTTGATAGTTGGTTGCGGTTTTCCCTCGCAAATTCGTAGGTGTTTGATTTTGGCTACGTGATTTGTTCTTTTCTTCCAGTGCATGGGTTTCAGACTGCAATTCAACCTGTGTGGGATGTTTCCTTTCCCCTCCAGTGCAAATCTCGGGAGTACCCATGATGGCTGGTTTGCTTGTAGACTTTTGAAGACTCTTCCGCCGACTTTCTGAATCTACATGAGTGCACTCTGGACAGGAATTTACATACCGATTGATGTCTTCCGTAATACCTGGCCAGTAGTACTGGGTGGCTATTCTTTGTTTTGTGGCACCATTACCCAGGTGTTCACTCAAAGATATTATGTGCCCCCAGTCTATAACCTTATTTCTATAGGTGGATGGTACAACAATTTGACCATGACTTTTCGTCCCTCTGCCAGCTTTCCTGTGCAAGAGTCCATGTTCCATATAGAAATGTCCTTTCCTTGGAGTGTTATGTGTTTTTGACAGTTTGCCAAAACAAGGCTTCAATGTGCTGTCTGCTACTTGAGCCCGTTTCATTTCAGTCGAAGGAAATTTTAATTTGGTGTCCCTCTCTATGTTCCTGGAGTCAGACCTGGTCTGGATTTCTGCCATAACCATAGGTTTTACTGGGTTTCCCAAGAAAACATATCTACGCCCCAACATCAGGGGGTAAAAGGGATCATCTAACACTACTGCATTTATCTCCCCTTCCACATAGCGACAACTGACATGAATCTTTGCTATGGGTAAAGTTAGGGGTAATGCTCCTGTAACGAACAGTTTTAGTGTAAGGGGAAGTAAACTGGAGTATGTTAGTAGTTGAAATAGATTTTGAGTTATAGCACTTAGTTGCTTGTTAGCTATCGAATTATTTAGAGAGTATCTCGTGATAGTTTCGAGAGACAGATTACAGACAGCGTGAAAAGCGCTGATATATTTATTCTGTAATGTTTGAGCGGAGTGAGAATAGCTCGCGGCTAGGAACAGATGATTGATTGACTGAGTTGTGTTGACCGTGAGAAAGTCTCATGACTGCTTTTGAGCGGGACGAGTGTGTTATCTGGGGAGAGTGTTCCGGGCGTTTTGACCGGGTAGGAAGACAGTGTTTTTGGGAAGTGTGAAATGCCTGTACAGTGCTGAATTTAAAATGTCGACGGATTTTTCGCTGTGGGTACAGCGTAGTATGAAACTACAGTTTTGATGATTGTGGAAATGTTTATAACTGCAGTGTGCAGTCTTTAAAGGCCATTATCTCCTGTGTGAGGAGTCCTGAGTTTAATAAGAGTACTTTAGGCCATGAATCATGATAGCTCCTGTGAGAGGATTGTTATTGAGGATTCTTTATAGCGCTGAGTTTAATAAGAGTACTTTAGGCCATGAATCATGATAGCTCCTGTGAGAGGATTGTTATTGAGGATTCTTTATAGCGCTGAGTTTAATAAGAGTACTTTAGGCCATGAATCATGATAGCTCCTGTGAGAGGATTGTTATTGAGGATTCTTTATAGAGATGAGTTTAATAAGAGTACTTTAGGCCATGAATCATGATAGCTCCTGTGAGAGGATTGTTATTGAGGATTCTTTAGAACGCTGAGTTTAATATGAGTACTCTAGGCCATGTAGTATGATATCATTGTAGCTGCCGAGTGCGCAGTTCTTATGTGGTAATTTATATCTTGTGTTGTGCTGTGAACGGTATTCTATGTGTATTTCATCAATGTGTTGTGACGTGAATAAACCCATATGAAATGTCACCAGTCGTTTACAACCATCCATGACTCTTGTGTACGTACCTGTGGTGTAAACGACTAAACCAACACACGCACTTAATATTACAAGTGTGACAGGGAACTTAACACGTATTTAGAAATAGCCCCGGAGTGGGCGTGGTCTATCTGTATCGAGAACCTGATCATCGCTTACCAGTAGACTTCTACAGTGTTTGCCTGTGTGGCGTATATGTATGTATCAAATGTAGACATTACCAGATCCACAACACAGCAGCAACGTTAGCAGATAATCAATATTCCCCAAACCAATACGTTATCAGTGAAGCCCCATGACGTTTCAGAAGACTTACGGCCATGACCTCCCGGGGTTTTCACTACAAAAACATTACGGGGGTGCAACAGCTCCCTTTAGTGGCCCTTGAATATCTACTGTTTCTGTGGTGATTTGTTCCGGGCGCACCAGAGATGCACTAACGATCGCGTCAAACGACAAACCTGTGTCATACATCCCTGTGACTTGTTTGCCATTCACGATCACTATCTCTTGTATAGGTGGGTGATGGAAGCTATTCTGACACACTGTCAGTTCCTTCCTATCCGAAGTCCTCACCTGTAGACATGCAGCATGATGAAGAGGTTTTTTCCTTCCACAATTATCAGTGTTGTGGTTGTTCATTTTGCAGAACTTACACCATTTTTCTTCCCTTCGTGAGGGTTTATTGTTATATCCTGGAGGGTTCTTGTCTTTGTAGTTATATCTTTGGTTGTTCTTGGTTGTATTGTCCTTTTGTTCAAACTCGTTTTGATTTTGTGGTGACTTGAAACTATCTCCCTGCTTCCTCTTATTTCCTTGAGTCAGGGGGTGAGCCAGTTTGTGACTTTCTGCATAGATGATTATTTCATCTAATCTCTCTCTTTTATGTTCTACTAGGAATGTCTTCGTCTCAGGAGACATGGACTCCAGGAGTTGTTCTATCAACATCATCTCCTTGATCCCTTCAAAATCCTGATTGAAGTTTCCTAACTGACACCACCTCAGCAAGTAACTTTCCAACCTTGCTGAGAACTGCTGATATGTTTCTCCTGTCTGGAGCATAGCAGTTCTAAATCGCCTTCTATAAGCTTCTGCGTTTTATTCGTAACGCACCAACAATGCTTGTTTCAAGGCTTCATAGTTTTCCTGATCTTCTTTTTGCATCTTCAAGTAGACATTATAAGATACTCCTCTCAATCCATTTGACAACTTCAAATTCCACTTTTCTTTTTCTAGGCCATAAGTAGTGGCCAATCGTTCATATCTGTCAAGGTAATCCTCTATTCCCTCTTCTTTCTCCACAAATGGGTCCAAGTGGAAGTTCATAGCTCCATTGGAGGTGCTTTGGCTGGCGCTGGTATCCGAATGAAATGACCTACTACCATTAGTGGTAGCCGCTGCCTGTATTTCAAGCTCTTTTAATCTCAGTTCATGGTCTCTATCAGCTTGTAGCTTCCTTTCCTCAGCTGTTAATCTTCTTTCTTCAGCCTCCAATTTCTTGGCTTGAGCCTCAACTTCCAACAGAAGCCTCTTTTCTTCAGCTTCCATTCTTTTGGCTTCTCTCTCAGCTTCTAGTCTTTTGGCTTCTCTCTCAGCTTCTGCTTGCAGCTTCCTTTCCTCTCTATCCATATGTTTGTCCACTTCAGTTGTGACATACTGGATGAGAGCATCACCTGTCAAGCCCAGCTCTTTTCCCATTTGCATGATCGTAGTTCTGAACTTCACTAAGTCAGCCATTATATTAAGTTAAGTAGGGTATGAAAACTTACCTAAACTTACTCAAAATAATTATCAAATGGACAACACAATTAATCGTGCAACCTTGTGATAGTCAATATTTACTGAGTACTCTAAGGTACTGTTACTGAGAAAAAAATCTTATTCTAGAATTTACAAAAAAAAAATTTTTTTTTTCTTTTTTTTTTTTTTCTATTGGTGGCCCAAGATAGACTAAAGATAGATGTATAGATAGAGGATGGCTCAGGATATACGAGAATATCTCGCGATCGAGCCCCCACTGTAGCGGAAGGTTTTATATGTGTGAGATGATAGTGCTAGAGTAGAAATAGTATTCTCTCCAGAATGTGTGAGGTCCCAGTGACAGAGAAGTACACTGGTATCACTCGATAGTCACGGCTGTGAAAGTATCTGGACTGAAAATATTCAGAGAACAGTCAGACCTTACTGCGCCACCTCCGCTATGTGACCACCTGTGATATTAATAAAAATTCAACCAAACTCAGTATCAACTATATTGAATGAATAAAGCTGGTGAATACAATTTATATCCTCTTTATTTACATCTATCTAATTGTGATGATTGTGTGTGGCTGGTGATACAAAAGTTATATTTATACAAAACCAAATTGGCGAAATCAATTACAGTTTTTGCAAGTTAAACTAAAATGTCATTTCTTTAGACTCTTCCAATTAGTTGGGTAATAGACTTCTTCACTGTCTTATTCACTTTATAACTTTCACTAGTTTATCACGCAAATTGTCATCACAAAACTCTGCTTGACAGTTATCACTTCTTGGGTGCACGATTGTCACAAATATCACTCATCTGTTATTATAATCAGTGTTCATATGAGATGTACAGCTTCAGTAGGTCGTGCTTCTACCAATTCAGGCACTGCTGGGGCGATTTGCATTGATCCTCGAGCAATTCTTGATCATTGACCTCTGACTTTTGGTTGACAAGTATGAACCTGCAGATAATTGTAGGATATGTGGCTATTTGTGGATAACAATTACCACATTCCTATTGTAGGTGAGATGAATTTGTTTTCAGATGTATGCGTGAAAATGCATGATTATGGATCAGTGACAAGACAGGTGTCTACTGTTGAACATTTTATAAAATCAAATAATACAAAATAATATGTACACACATATATGGTATGAGGTTATAGTATCCCCTACCTGACACGTTAGCTCTGTAAAGTGCAGTAACTTGAAGACAGATTGAATAAGCCCTGATAATGATTGTTGGCAGTCCTGAAAAAAATTGTTATTAGTCCTGAAAAGGATTGTGCTAGCCCTGATACGGACTCAGCCACTGTGGTTATATTTCGGGTTCCAATCTTCAACAATCATATCAAGTAATCAATTAATATACATGCTACTTTCATAACATATAGATTAAACAAATCCTGAAATAAAGTTGTAATTACTGTATTATTTTACATAGTAACTTTACATACCCTCGCAGGATCTAATTAAGATCAGTAAAGACTGGCTTTTGTGGAGTAACAGAACTGCCTGGCTGCAAATAACAAGATATTGGCCGTGACACGTTTCTCTCTCCAGCCGTTGTCCTTCTGTCTTGCTTCGCTGTACAAGTGAATTTGAAATCATTTACGACCGCCCTTATATAGGGAGCTAACGGACGTATAGGAAACAAAGCTCGCAACTCCAGAAAACTTCCCAAAATAGTTGTAACTTCGAGGGGTTGTGCTAATTGAGTTTCCAACCTTGGTCTCGTGCATTTCACCTTTCCCAGTTCAAGCCTTTGGAGTTATATATTTCCGTTCTCCGTGAGTTGACCTTTATATCCATATGTTGTTTTCCTATATCTGTCGTGTTAACGATTTTATATTGAATTATAAATAGGAAAAACACAGGATATCTCAATGCACGGACACTATTCTTGCGAAATTCTTCACAACTACTTACTCCCTTCTGATTTCCTTGTACCTATACATAAATGAAGATATTCCCGTCAAAAGGAGACCATTCTCATCCTTGTCTGTCATTCCGTTCTCCTTCCCGATGTCTAATTCTAACCATGATTTCGGACGATTTATTCTTCCTTATACACTCGCGAAGTCATTCTATCTGACCGTGGGAAACCCCTTCTCTGATTGGCTGCCCTAGATACACACAGGAAAATACCCCTGCATTTCTCTGTTCAGGCCTGAACACTGGTGTCCCACTTTTCGGTCTTCAAACATTTAACTAGGCAATGCGTAACATGCGACACGTAGTAGATTTCACTGTTTCATTAAATTTTGCCTCCTTTTGGCGAGGTGCACCCCGTTCAACCTAGGCACTGGGACCGTTGGTTATATTAAGGCGGAAGTCTAAATATAAAAGACTTTGTGGTCGGATGTTGTAAGAATCGTAGTGGAGAGCTGAAGTTTTCGTTCGTAATCCAAGTGTGTCGCAGCTGTGAGCCTGTGATGTAGGATTTCTGTAATATTTTTAATGTTCATCAGCCTTTCGCTTGTGTCGTGCCCTGAAACCAAATCTTCGACTGTAGTAGGGGCGTGATGTTAATTGATAGGACTCTATTTTCATGAGATGGTCAAACCGCATTATTTTCTGGCTTGGGTTACTCATGTTGCCTGGGATGCAAAGCACGCTGATCTTGCGTGCATGTCAGGGCTAGACGTGTAACAAAGACCCTGAAGTACCTCCATATGAGGAGGGAGGTAGAATTAGTGTTGTCACTTGAAGTGGTTGGAGCATATTGCCATCATCTTTCTGTCCTTGAATATAAGATAACCTAGAAACTGTTATCTGCTGGCAAATCCCTTGTCGGTTGCTTTTCTTCACTTTTTTTTAATTGATGTGGCTTAATATTTCTTTCTGCTGCGGTAGGCCCTAGTAGGTGTCCGCGACACAATAAGCCCATAGCATATAATAATGCACTGATACTTTCATCAATCAAGGTTCTGTATTTAGCTGAGCACGTATCTGGGATCCGGAGGTCAGTGATATGCTGCATGGCTGATTCTGACCGACAGAACGTTGTTCTATTATCTAGTTTATTCTGAATCGAATGCGCATCAGTTTCTGGATCACTTTCTATGATTTTGGCCATGTTTATTTACTACTTTTTCTTTAATTTCTTACTGCAATAAAAATGATTAGCTCCTATGTTACCTCTACACCTCACGGTAGAAGGGGAACGACTAAGTAAGTAACTCCTATGTTAATAACACAAGCCCATTGCTAACGGTTGCTGGCTTGTTTTCATGTTGATGCATGACAGTGTATGTGTAGGGAATTGTGATATGTTGGGACACCTTTCGTACATCATTGTTTATTTGGGCCATTCCCGGAAGAACTGCAATACCGGGACGACCCGCGACGAGAGCGGAGCAAGCCCCGGGCATCTCGTCTAGTTCCAAAAATCAGTTTAATATCGTAGTGACCCAATGGGCCACGTATCAGATATTAAGCTGATAAGAACAGATACTAAAAGTTCAAAAGTTTATTTTTGAATATGAATAATGTAAATTTTAAATTAAAAAAAAACAAAAAAGAATCGATCTCAGAACAACAATAGATCGAAATAAAGTGAACAATTCTACAAATAATAAATGCACACATCAAGAAGACAAATATGTATGACATACGACAGACACGTTGCCAAAAGGGCAACTAATAGTCCTTCGGACACCGTGAAACAGCTCAAGTATGTCTTCCTTTCGCACTCGAGGTTAGATTTGTACTTGCTGTAACTACCCGGCGTTGCCTGGATTTCCTACTAACTGTATTGGAAACTTATGAAATGTCAAAATCAAACTAGCCTATAATATTTTAATATTCGAGAGAAAATGAATTTTTATTTAATTACATGACTACTGCTAAGTGAGTAAGAATAATCCAACTCATCCTTTTTTAACGTTCTTGCTCCTGTTTTTCGTAGCACGTTCTTTTCAAACATATGTACGTGTAAAAAAAAACATGATTATTATTTTCTATCATACATACTTCAAATATAAAAGACATAGTGGTTGTATTGAGCTGTATGTTTTAAATAAAAGTTTCTCTTTTCGGTGAGACACGACCCATTCAACGTATATACTACTTTTTTTTCTTTTTTTTTTCAGGAAATGTTTTATTAACAAACCAATGATGAATTGTTTTCTAACATGAATGTTTCCAAAGTTGGCGCATTTATGATAAATGAAATATTCTTCCTTATTACATGAAATAACATAACCAAAATACAATGAACTCATAAATTAGCATACTTATGCCCAATGCTGCAGATTTCCATATGATACGTTCATCAACAAAATTTCAGCATAGCTTAATTATACAATTTTTGTAGAAAAAAAAAATTTATTACAGAAGGAAAGAATCAATTCTAGTGTCAGTCACTCATGTTAGATTACAAGTTTTATTTTATGACTGAGAACCACCCCACAGAAAAAAAAAACCAAGCGATTTGCAAGCAATTACTTGCGTTCTTTATCAGGTGCATAACAATTAATGAAACGCGTGAAAGAAACACATGCACTTAAAACTTTTATTTTGCAGTTGCTGTCGTAGATTAATGACAGGGGAATTAAGACTTAGGTTGGTCCCTTTTGAATAGAAATAGAACATTTGATAGCTCGGTGGGAGATAATATAAGAAATAGATTTTTCACGAGTGAGATGGTGGAAAATAATAGAGTCTGTCCCTGACACTCAAGAAGCTTCTCTCGGTCAGCCTATCTCTACAACAGATCTAGATTAGTCAGACAGTCTACTAGAATATATATAGTAATATATATATATATATATATATATATATATATATATATATATATACCACTCACACACACACACACATAAGTGACGACAGTTAGACGCACAGCCGTGAAAACTATAACAAATGAATATATAAGTTTATTTTATTTATCATAAGAATTTCACCACAACCATAAATTTGAATATCAATCACATAGGTTAATGAATTACTAAAAGAATAGACCCATAGGTGAAATCCTTTCCCCCTCTGTTGAGCCCACGATCCCGTTAGAAGAAAAGTTATAGCCCCAAAGAGTCACATATTTATACGCTATAGTCTAGGATTTCCCTCTACGGTTAAGAACAGAGTTGATATATTAATCTATTCTAAAAGGAAAACATCATTAGCAAAAAAACTTGCATAAATAAAACACAAAGTGGGTGCATGAATTATACTATAAGGGAATCACTCAGTACTGCTTTCTCTCTGTTCATTCACCAGTGGCCACTGACATTCTTTCTTACCTACAAACTTGATGTCTTGCACCTTCAGGCGCAAACTTTAGGACACACACACACAGTGAATCCGTGTTCTTTTTGATAAAGAGAACCCCAGCTCTGCAGATACAGGTTTCATCCAATGTACCGGGGAGCGTTCACTTTACAACTATATTTTAGGATTACTATTTATGTCACTTGAATCAGTTCAGGTAATAAATTTTAAATGGGCTCACAATATCAGAATCTCGAGGTTTCCAGTACTTAGGAGAATGACAGGTTGGTAACTTCTCTCAATATAAAATTATTGGTCACACCACAATTGGTCAAACGTTGGAAATGTTACTGTTTGTAATTTTTCTCGCCACAGGGGCTGAATGTACATTACATTTAAGGAAGAAATATAATCTGGCTCGATAGGCCCAGTTACTTCATTTAGTATTAAATTTCGTGAGATGGATACTCTGTCTCCTTCTGGATGCAAACACAATGCCAGACAGGTGTTAACTTGTAAACCCACGTATTTAAGTACACAAATGTTTCTTATAGGTTATTCTCATATATACTGAAACCGCTGGTAGGTTTAGGGTTTGACCCAAAATACTGTATCAGGAAGAGAAAAACATAAATACTCAACCATAATAGTATACACAATCCTACGCGTAAATAAAATCACTCGACAATACTAGTCACTATATTATTACCTCCAAAACAGAACTACAGGCTATCTCCACGAAACTGAGAACTTTACTTATACAGGTATTCTAGAACTCGGCTAGATTGTCAAAAAACTAAGAACTTCACTCTACAAGATATTCTAGAACGAAGCGATCTGTCTACTGAAACTGAGGAGTACTGAATGAATTTAGTCTAAACTGCTGGGGTTTAAATATTAGAAATGAAAGAAATAGCCCAGACTTAATACATTCAGCACCTACGTCTAGATTTACATATTTCCTTGCTCATTCTGCGAATCAAACGAATTCTTCGCACCAATGCCGACCAGATTCATGCAAATCGAGCAAACAGTCTCTCTTAGATTTTGCGTAACATGATTTAACAGACCGTGCGAGATTTCTGATCTCGAGAATTCACACTATTACTGCCTGCAGACTATGGTCATAAACGCAATATGAGCGAGCTCGTCTTTGATCTCAAATCTTTCACCGTGAATAATTAACTTAAAGGCGAACAGATCAGGGACAAGTGATAGACAATGGTCTGCCTTATTATCCCTGTCGAGAACAAATTAACACGATTCGATCTCTCATCAAAGAACTTAGCTAACCGCAATAAAATGCGTTGCTAAATTAGAAAGGAAATGACAAAGGTTTGAATTGCTAACAATCTAGCGTATGCGAAAGAAAGGTAAAGGAGCGAAAGAAAGGCAAAAGACAAGTGTAGAATAAAGAATAGATATCTGAAATCTATTAATCATAATATCTCTGCCACAGTTGGCAAGGGGTTCCTGAGTACTAAGATGAGTCTCTACGCAGAATCATTTTTGAGATAAATCTGTCTTTGTTGCCAGCTTTTGGTTTGGTTCGGTTTTTGCCAACTTGTGGCGAGGCGCGTTCCTTTTAAACTATTTGGTTATATCAGAGCGCATTTACCATCAAAAAATCAACCCCATCAATGTTGATAGATACTAAGTCCTGAAAAAGACAAACATTATCTATCTGCTAGCCTAAAGCCCTAAAAAGGACTCGCCAGCTACGCCGACGCTTCCGAGCTAAGCAACTGGTCATTAAAAAAAAATGTAATAACTATTGTATATTTTCAAACAAACAGATATGCTTAATATTACTTTATCCCTAATTTAGGAGCTCCAAAGTTTAACAGGCAGTATGGAAATATATATTTGTACCTATATTACAAATGTATTAATTTATATATGGTCCAGTTCTTAATATATATTTATTCGAAGCAATTCTACAGTCCAGCCGGTTAACTCTTTTTTTTTTTTTTTTTTTTTAATACCGTTTAAGTCAGTTTCTGTTTACTGGAATATTCTGATAAGTCGAGTTAATTATTCTGTACCCACTAAAATTTGGAATCACTTAAATTAAGAAGTTTTGCTCTTCACGGCAAAGGAAATTACAGCTTCTGTGATCCCACATTCGTTTACGGCCTTGGTACTTCCAAATACGAATAATTTCCCACGAGACGGGCGACGTTCTTCAGCTGAATTGTTTGCACAGAAGTGTGAACGATCGTTGGTCGGCCAGACGGCAGAAACTGAGCATAACATCGGATAGCCAGCTCGGTACAGTGAGACCAGATCGGCTGATCAATAAAAGCGGTTCACATCAAAGGAACTTCAGGAAGCCACTGGGGTATGGGCAAATAACTCTTACAAACCGCTTACCAGAGGTTATCTTCAAGTCACTCAAACAAGTTTTTAGCCCAATTCTTCTAGTAAAGTCAGAAGCCGAGTCTCATTTTTCATCAATATAGTCACAATCACTTTTACTCAAACGGTCACATTAATCACTACAAATAATAGTGAAAGGTAATAATCTCTATTGTGAGCATTTAATTAACTAACTGCTTTCTGAATTCTTCTTGTAAAGTCCGAAGCTGAGAACACTGCAGCTTACCCTTACATATGGTGACCATTGTCACGGATTGCATCCCCTGCTTTGCAGTAGTGGTCTAACAGTGACCAAAACTCAAGAGTATCTAATATTGGCTTCCGAGATATCTACCCGCGCGCAAGATTATTCCTGGCAGAGATGTAGATAGAAGATTAATGATACTTCTACCTCAAGGTAGTGTTCACAAGATATTCCCAGAAGTCAAGAATAAAAGCTGCTTAGGGCTGAGCAATTTGTTAACTTATTATCTGGTCCGTCGTCTTTTGTGAAGGGTTTAGCCCGTTCAAGCCCCCAGTTGGTGTAATCCAACGAAATCCCTCTTATAAGGTATAGCTCTGTTTAGTGTAAATGTATGTCTAAATATATATTAACTATTCTGTCTCATACGTTTGCTTTCATACATATAACTGAATCAACTATTATTGTTCAGTTTTAAAACAACAGGTAACAAATTTAATAGTGAACTAGTCTTTAACAGGTTAAAATAAATATGGAAAGATTAGTGGAATTTTGATGGATATAAAGTTCTCATCATTGAGACGTAGGTTTAACTGAAATTTCCTTTTTGCTGGTGCCTTTTAGTTAGTACTTAGCTTGTCTGAGTGAGTCCTGCAGCTGTGGTTCATCAATTATGTGATGTCGAAAGCCTTCTCCACACTCTCTTCCACTGTAGGCGGTTATGGTGGATGCGTTTCTCTCACACTAACTGCGTTAGTACCACAAATTGTCTGATGGCTTGTAACCACGAACTTTAGACAAATAGAAAGATACAAATGCCTGCTGAGTACATTTGTTCGCCGCAAACTAACAGGCCCATTGTCATGCGTTCTACCCACCAATGTTAACCTCTCAGAAGAATTAAATTCCAGAGCACACAGTGTAACTCAGGGAATATGATGAAAATTCACCCATATCCTTCTGGGTGTTAACTAGGAAATTGCGTCTGGAGTGCGTAAAAAATGATTTGCCTGAATTACAATTAAAAATGGTACATAAATCTCACAAGATAATATGTTACACTGGAGGCCCATATGATGCAGTCATCACTCATCACTGCTCCAGTCGGAATCTGGGGTCGCTCTGCTGTCGGGTTTCCCACACGACCAGTCAGAAACAATCACCAGCTCTTGCTGTAGTTGTTCATGAATATACTATTTTAATATGCTGAGGTTGCCAGCCTCATATATATCAACTAGCAAGAAAATATGTTAAATTCACGTTTGTAATAGAAATGTTCACAACTTACCCCAAATGTTTGGGAATACACAATCTCCTTGCGCAGATTTTCAGATGGACGCGAGCAATTTCGGTGCATATACTATCGAATCAATTTCGTCTGAGAAATTCCTCTTATGACGTGGAAAACTGCGGGTGTTCTGCAATATACTTGGTCTGGGATATTATTTCTCTTATGACTGACGATCTAATTATAAGGTTTCCAGTCTTGTATTTATAAAGTCCCGTTCCTGAAGTTTTACAGTATGTGTATTTAAATATACGGGTTTACTCTTAAGGTTTCAGAGTTGCCAAAATACTGTCGATCTGTCACTTTTGATATAGGAATTCTAGGTCCGATCCTTCTCTTCCTGGCTGTTGGGAGTTGCTCGGTTGAAGTTGCAAAGCTGTCTATTCTATGTTTCTGAGTTCACTAGATTATATCTCTCATTCTCAGTTCAATTCACAGATGGTGTTTCTGCCGAATGTTCCAATAGAATTTATTTTATATTCCGGCATCTCAAATCAAACCAATCAAATCTCTAGCACTGTTTGGGTGGGGAGGTTTTAAATATCCCCTCGCGTGTTTAAAATATTAATTTTAATATCCACGCATGACTTCTTTATAATAAGGTGTAATATTGTCCCGGCTGCCCTATCTGCCTCCCACAATATTGTGACCATGTATTCCTGGCGTAATGTCTTCCGCCAAGATGTCTACCCTGAAGCCTTTATCTGCATGCCTCCGCTTTCAGATGTCTGGTTAGACAATGTTGTCTTCTTTCATCGCATGCACAAAACAAGCTTGTGTCAACATGATCAGCAGCTTTTCACTGGGGTCACATGTTGCATGCAGCGAACCCAACTGTTTGTTCTCCATTTTTCTGTGCATTTCCTTCTTATTGCATCTCTTAGACGATGGATGATATCAACGTACATTTCCGTGTTAACCGTTCGGCCTTTAGGAACGAATTGATAGTAGACAATTCCCTGGGAATTTAAAAAAAAAAAAACTTCAAGCATAACTTTTCCTTTGCTCTTGTCCAAACGAAACTTATATGTCCGGGGAGATGAGGGTGATTTCCATTCAGAGGACTGACGTTTTGTCTGAGGATCGTACAAAAAACACCACGTCTCGTCTCCTGTGATTATGTTGTTGATAAAATTGCTATCTTGATCAGCTACAGTGATTAGGTTTCCTGTCAGTGTCAATCTCGTTTCTTTCTGTTCAGGAGATAACATTTTGGGAACCATGTGTTGACAAACACGGTGCATGTGCAGTTCATTGTGGAGAATACTGTAGCAATTTGCAACTGATATTCCAACGTCTGATGCTATTTTCTCTACAATAAGACTTCTGTCAACACGAACAACGTTCCAAACATGCTCAATGTTTCCATTGTTTATCAAGGTAGGCGGTCGTCCGCTACGTGGATCATCATCGACACTACCACGACCTTCACGGAAACTTTTGTCCCACTCAAAAACTTGCGATTTCTTCATTGCAGTATCACCATATACTTTAATAAGTAAGGTTATTGACTCTGAGGGTGACACTCCTACAAGTGCCCGTGCCCGGGCTTGAACCTTGAACACCTGATCGCTAGCGCAGTGTGGTAACCATTACACCAGCGCGACTCCCCAGTTTCTGGGTCACTTTCAGTGATTCTGGCCATGTTTGTTTACTACCTATTCTTAAATTGTTCGTTGAGGCCAGTGATGCCGCGTTAGATTTGATCGTTCCATCTCTAAGGTGTTAATACTGGGTTTGTCAATTTTACTTACTGCAATAAATGATTTAGTAAATCAAGAGTAGCAGTTTACCATCTCTTCTTGTCTATGCAAATGACTGGGAGATGGCAGTAGACCTACCTGGGCTAGGGGCATATCCGGAGAGTATCAGAAGATCTTGAAGACGGCCAGCGATAGTGCTGCATTCTTCTTCATGGTACCAGATTATAATGATTGGGCTGACCGTGCCATTTGAATCCAGATTGGACGAGCAACACTCGTTCAAAGGGACCAAGTATAATGATCTGACCACGGACTTTAGACACGATGGGTTCACTGCAAGGGTCATTGCTGTCGAGGTGGGTGCAAGAAGTCTCGTGGCTGCCTCAGCTTATGATCTACTGAAACTGTTGGGATTGAGGGGACAGTCAAGAACAAGGGCACTTAAGAGGCTCAGCGAAACTGAAGACAGGGCATCGTGCTTCGACAGAGCGTTGCTCTATGATCTAGTTTATTCTGAATCAGTTTCTGGATCACTTTCTTTGATTTTGGCCATGTTTTTACTACCTTTTTTAAAATTTCTTACTGCAATAAAAATGATTAGCTCCTATGTTATAATAACACAAGCCCATTGCTAACTGTTGCTTTTCATGTTGATATATGATAGTGTATGTGTAGGGAATTGTGATTATGTTGTGACACCTTTCGTACATTATTGATTATTTGGGCCATTCCCGGAAGAACTGCAATACCGCGTCGACCCGCGACGAGAGCGGAGCAAGCCCCGGGCATCTCGTCTAGTTCCAAAAATCAGTTTAATATCGCAGTGACCCAATGGGCCACGTATCAGATATTAAGCTGATAAGAACAGATTTTTTTTTTAAGTGAACTTTATTTGCTTTCATTTCAATTTACAAATCCGTGTTCATTTTACAAAGTGAAATACATATAAAGTACATGGACAATTTTTCAATTTACAAATCATGTGCATTTTACAACAAAGAAAACGTGATAAAAAGGGTTACATTTCAATGTAAAGACTCCTCTGTTCACGCAAGTACTTTTGTACACATGCACACCCAAGAGAATGAGTTTATATGTTTTAGACAAGGTTATGTATAAAAACCCTAGAAAAACAAAGGTGGGAAGGAAAAGAAACAAGGTGTGTATTTTGGTGAATGTGTGTATAACCATATACATACATATTTTAAAAAACTCATATTCATTACATTTCTTTAGATACGGTACTTATATTAGGAAAAGCTTCTTAGTGTGCCATACATGGAGTAGAAGTGCAATAAATAAAGGTCGCACACGCACACACACACACGAATAAAATGAAAGGTAAGACTGCCTTCGGAAGGTAAGCCAGTACAATCAGGTTCTTCGAAACAATTGATGCCTTAAAGGCACAATAGACGGACCATGGAAAGAGGGAAGCTTGAAAGACCAAGTTTAAAGAGGGTGGTCAGTATGTGTTGCACAACGCTGAATAGCCACGAGGGCTCAGCACACACTGTTACGAAGAGAAAGACATAAAAATAAGGGAGTATTTTGGAAGTGGTAACATGGATGTTGAGGGAAGGATTTGCGATAAGAAGTGGGGGAAAGAAAAAAAAAAGAGGGGAGATTAAATGGATGTCACAGAGGTTTTATGATCATTGAATTGCCTATTTCCTCTTCTTTTTCTTTCACCCGTATCCTCTATTTTATTATCACTCTTTATTTTTTTCCTGTATTTTTCGCATTCGTTCGTTTGCGAGAAATAATTTCTTTCCCATTCTCCCTTTGCCGGTTTCGTTTTCTCATTTAGAAACGCAGTAGATGACATAACGTGTCAGTCTCTACAGAGACGGGAGAGCGTTAAAATGCATTCTATGGCATTAGATCACAGTGGACGAAACTGTGACTTTCGCTTATCTCAGACATACGAGCAGACTATGTCTGCACTTTCAGCTGACAGGCGCGTTTTCTTCGGCTGAGCGCTCAGGAAAGGCGCGATAACTGACATCTCTACGGCGCAGTATGTAGAACAGGTGTCTGGGAATTCCACCTGACACGACACTCATTGGGGCCCATGGTCAGCGCGAGGTGCGAAAACTGCCTGGACATTGGAGACAAGCCGTCTGAGAGTCGCAACTGACACGCGCCCTCTCGGTCAGTAGGTGGCAGTTACGGCATGCGTTTAGGTGTTAAACGTAAGTGTTAAAGACGGAAAGGGGAGAGTACTTCGTTTTGCGAAATTAAACGTTTACCTCTTTGTCTGGTAATAGATATAACCAGAGTTTGAAACTAGATTTTCATTCTTGCTCCTGAATTCACAGTAGACATGACGTTTCGTGCTAAGAGAATAAGCTGTATAGCGAAGTCTTAGTTTGTTTTTGGCAAAAATGTTGCCGAACTTCTAGACTACCAATAAATATAAGCATATAATTCTAAGTTTGTGCGATCGCCTGTAAATTCTGTGCGGAGGTAATATATTATATTAATATCTAGTATTTTGTGAAGTGTTTAAAGTGTTAAATCGCTTATTTTATTTCACTAGTTAGATTTGGTGCAGAGCGCTTAATTTATATAGTCTGTATTATTTTATAGTGACGAGTTACAGTGGAAAACAGAAATTATATTTCTAGCTGAAACTCAGTCGGCTATTAAGGAATTTAACTTTACTGCTAATACGCAGACGAGAATACATTTTTCAAACTAACTTATTAAATGACTGCTACATCTTGAGTATTGACGGAATGCGTAGGTATTCCTAATTCAGGATGTTTGATTTTTAAATATAACTTATTCC
Source organism: Oreohelix idahoensis (assembly GCA_024509875.1). Classification (NCBI taxonomy): domain Eukaryota; kingdom Metazoa; phylum Mollusca; class Gastropoda; order Stylommatophora; family Oreohelicidae; genus Oreohelix; species Oreohelix idahoensis. Next base: position 236,043 of record JAMPIV010007730.1, read on the forward strand.
ACGGGAAGTGTTAAACTATAAGACAAGCTACGCTTGCAGTTTAAATTATCAGTTATAGTATGTATAATTATTTGATATGTGTTCTTTCTATTTATATATAGTGAAACTGTGGTACCCAAACTTTGCCGGCGTTTAGTACAGAGACATACCTGTGAGAAACATAAACATTTTTTTATCTTTTAACCACGTGGGTTTACAAGTTAACACCTGTCTGACAGTGCGTGTGTCTTCATTAATAGACAGAGAACAACTCTCACTAACGGGTTTTATTAAAGACTAAATGTTTTATACTGGGCCTGTGAGCCAGATCAGATTTTCTGCACAAACTCTATGTACAAATTTAGCCGTTGTGGCAAGTAACATATTAACGTCAGTAACATTCCGACGGAGTTTCGACTAGTGGTGTGGTGACCAAATATAGTCTTTTCCTGAAAGTAGACCCCGATCTGACATTCCTCAATTCTAGAAACCTAAGCTATTGACACTGTGCTCGTTGTTAACGTTTCGAGCCTGGACAATTTTAATGTGACCTAAACAGACATCCGAAAAATAAGAACACCCAAGAAGTCGTTCCTGGAAGCAGAGAATTCATCCTGTCTTTTTGGAACTGGGGATTTCTTGGTCAAAGACTGCCCTTGACGAGTCTGTAGGTGAATGTCCTAAAAATTGTATTACCAAAAGTGGCTATCTAAGCTGTGAGTATGAACATGTGCACGTGTGCTCGGCTGAATGAATAAAGTGAATGCAGGACGGAGTGATTTTTTTATTGTTGTAATTGGGCACCCATTTTGCTATCTTAACTTTTTGTATTCAAGTATTGCACATCATATTTCCCTTAAAATAGAACAGAGATATCAAGTCTGTCCATACCTTAAGAAGGGGAAATATTAGACCTAATCCTATGTTACTATGTATCCTTGTTTCCTTGGGGGCTATCACTTTCTTCCAACAGAACTGTGGGCATACCTAGAGGGATAAGATCTAACGGTGGGTCTATCATTTCTTGTAGCAATTCCTTGTTTTTTTTTATGACTATGTGTATATGCTTTGATGTAATTTCTATGTGTAGTGAAGAAATTTTAGATGATAATTAAAATTTCTCTTGAAATTAATCAGCGTGTTGGTCAGCTCGTTCTAGAATATTTATATAATCATTTGTTATAGGTTTCCCACGTCTGTACGTCTAACTGTCATCATATATGTGCGTGCACGTGAGTGGTTATATATATATATATATATATATATATATATATATATATGTGTGTGTGTGTGTGTGTGTGTGTTTAAGACTGTCTGACTCCTCGAAAGCTGTCGTAGAAGATAGGTGAGAGAGAGAAGATTTCTCGATCTCAGAGCCAGCCTCTTAATCACATGCTACCATCTCACTCGTGGAAATCTATTGCTATTACTACTTCTCACTGTGACTATCACTTATTCTAATCTATTCAGAAGGGACCAACCCAAGTCTTTATTCCCCTATCAAAAATCTACGACAATGGACATTGTTGGTACATGTGTCATACAAACAGACGTTTGAAACATTTCTTTGTTTCCCTAGGTGAAACACAAAACACACAAGGCATATTAAAATTGTTTACAGGTTCCAAGTCTCTTCTTCCATCATTTTTCTCTGTTTCCAATTTTTAACTGATCTTTATTCATTCTGCATTTCTCAAAGTGTCTCAAATAAAACTTCACATGTTGTATGTTGTAAATATAGTGTCGTACTTTGGAGGTCACTGAAAATACATAGAAGAAAATATGGTCTGCTTCACCTTCGGCATGTCGTACCAAGTGACTAATGGTGATTGCATTCTGAAGTAACTTCAGTGGACAGTCTGGCTGACAGGACAAAGGACACTTTAAAGTTTTGTCTGGGCGAGATATTGAGAACCCCCGGGTTGAAGGTATAGTGGCCACTTGTGTGCTGCGTTACGCTTTTCTGTCTGGCAAGTTTCAACTAACAGGTTGAGCACACAGCCTTGAGCCATAAAGGCGGCTAGGCACACCGGAATTTCGAGAAAGATACAGGGGGTAGTTTGTAATCATGTTCCCTAAAGCATATCCAATTTGAAATTCCAAAACATGTTCATTTTACACCATACAATAAAATACATTCATAAACTGTAAGTACAAGGTGAGGAAAGTAAATACCAAAGTTGGACATTTCTGTACCTTCATGTAAATTAGATTGTGTCAGACAGACGCTTGACCACAACATGATCTTTTCCTGAAGATGATGCCAGAACATTCCAACGATGTGTAGAAGCTGAGAAAAAGGAATATAGACGCTAAACATAGTCAAAGAATTTTAAAATCTGTAGACAACACTTTGCCGCTTTTACTCCCACCAAGTTCATGCTGTGTCCAGCACAGGGGACATAGACGGCGAACTCATTCAGTTGACGGATCCGTGCTTGCAATCCAGTGTAGCGCCCAGACATATTTGAGGCATTGTCATACGACTGACCACGGCAGTTTGATAGCGGAATTTTGTTGTCATTCAGGAAATCCACATCAGTGTCTGCTAGATTCTTTGCTTTATGAGAAAAAATAGGAATGAACTTGATGAAACGCTCCACAGACTCACATTCTCGAATGTACCGGACGGTAAATGTCAGTTGATCAATGTGTGAGATGTCTGGAGTGGAATCCACACTTATTGAATAATACTTTGACTTTTATTTCTTCCACAATAGCATAAAGAACACGTTGTCCCATTATGTCAATATTCCTCACAAATGTTTGCCGATATATACGTTGGGTTACCCTGTCCAGCATTTCCATACAGTTTGAGATGCTCTTCCCAAAAAGGGTCAAATTCACTCAACAGCTCTAGAATACCTGAAAAGTTTCCATTTTCTTGGACAATAGGAGACATGCAAAACATTACAAACAACCTTGGAATGGTGAATAGAGTAGCCATTCGCGTTTTACACACTCGCCATTCCGCAGTTCACGTTTGAGCACATTCTTTGATAAATACCTCGTCTGAGTTCCCTCTCCTCCAGCTCCGTCGAACACTCTGCGTGAGTTTGAAAAGATGCAATCATAATTCTGACATGATGTCGGCCCACTACGAATCCAGTAATCTACTGTATTAGTATCCTTAATGTTCCATAACCCGGGGTCTGTGACGTGAATCGCACACTTCTTTGCCGGTGCAGATTTATGTATTTCCTCTTCTGGAATTTCCCCAGCAGCAGCAGGAACAGGTAATGGTATGTCTGGAACTGGAGATTGGATACAGAAGTGGATGTAGATGGTGATGCTGTATTTTGAGGAGCAGTACTAGTAGCTGACATTGTATCTGGATTGAACCAAGATGTTAACTTTGAAAGTTTGCTCATTTTCTTCTTCTTCTCTGCAGCTCTTTTCCTCTTCTGTGCTCCACTCATACAAGTACGCTTCATTTCTGCTCAAAGGGTTTGCAACCTGGAACAAAATATAAATATTTTTTAAATTTTATTTATAATATATTACAAATATTTATAGTATAGTATAATAGGGGAGATCCGCCCAAGTTGGCGATGTTAAGGAATTTGTAACATCTCTACCTTAATTAACATGAATATTTTGCTATAAATCTATTTTAAAACGCATATTGGGTAAGATGACAAATTCGTCAACTTACCCACGTCATGTTTGATTTGAATCCCAGGCTTTTCCAGCAAGAGATAGAGTATATCCTCTCTGCCAAGAGATGTCTTATGAACAATATGGTAGCATCCCAGCATGGGGCCCCTAGAATCGTGGGGCCCCTGCCCCGTGTACCCATGCCTTAAGACGACACTGATAGAGAAAATATTTATCTTACAGAAATTATAAGCTCTTTGAAATGACAAACTAATATCAATCGCTGTTTTTCTGATGCTCGCTGTTTGAGCCAGGAGGAGAAAGTGAAATTGCCTCTACCACCTTAATTTTAACTTGCTCGTTCTTCTGGCCTAAAACCGTGCCTTTATCCTGTTGAAGCTGAGAATTCCAGCCCCGCCCATTCCCTCTGTCGTGTGAAGATTTATTACACCAGCGGGAAAACCAATGCAGAGGTATGGGCTGTGAGAAGAAAAGAGCTGTCAGGTAGAAGACGGCTAGAAGAGGGAAGAGGAAGACTGAAGGCAAGGGAAGAGAAAGACAGACAAAATAAATGGATGAATTTTATTTCGTCACAATTGTTTTGCGCAAATCCGTTTGTCTATATGTTTTTATTAACTCATGTTATATTGTTATGTATTAATCTTAGATAGAGATACATTTTCAAGCGTACCAGCAATAGTTTTTGCAAGGAAATTATACTATGTAATTCTCTAAGAACGTCCGTCCTGTCCCACTCAAACTTTTTGTTGCAGTCTGGAAATTATATAAAAGTCGTGCGCTTCTGACCTGTGCACTAAACTGCACTGCGTTTAATATAGCGCGCACCTTTCTTCTCATCAAATTTGCAGATGTATTTTAAATAATAAATAGGAAACATATAGTAAAGTGACAAAAAATATACAATACATTTTATTGTTCTTAGGTTTTTGCCGTTTCATTGTTTCCCTTTTACAAAGGATAAATTATATGCCTTGAAAAGTAAAGCGAACAATTTTTTTTATTCCCATTTGACGGGGAAGAGGACAAATTACATGCATTGGAAAAAAAAAAAAATTTTTTTTATCAAAACTTTACTAACGTGTGGTTAAAATAACTTTCATTCATGATAAACAAAATGAGTTCTCCGGTAAATATATATCTTCTTCTTCTTCTTCTTCTTCGTTCGCCCTGAAAAGGACGGTGGTTGCGTTGTGTCTGTTTACAACGTAGCTGCGATATCTGCACCTTTCGGTCGACACATCCGACTTCTGCACGGCATTTTTTAGGACCGGGTTTGCCTTCCCATTTCGATCCACACTCGCTCAGCCAGCCTGCACAGCTGCAGACTGTTTCCAGGACCACCACGTGGAGGTGGAGTGCGGTCTTGACCAGCTCTGGTTCGCTGGTCCTGACGCAGGCAGTCAAGCTATGAGTCGCTGACTGCGGTCTCTATTGCTGCGTCTTGAGGTCCCAAATATATATCTCAGACCTCAGGGTCTTTTATATATGGACATGCGCCCTAATGTGGCCGGGTAGGGAATTGGGGTTTGCTGTTTAATTGCAGAGAGTGTTAGATCTAGATTTACTAGCTTGACTGCTAGAGTTCGCAATTTCTCCCTTACAGTCTTACGGGATTTTACCAGGTTCGGGGATTATCCTCTAAGGTGTTGTATTAGAGCAGGTGTGTTTTATTTATATGATTTACCAGCAAGAGCAGTTATGGTTCATTTATATTTCCTTCCTTCCTCTCATGAATGTATGGCAAAGCAAATGAGTGACGACCTGCCTTTAGTATAAAGATGACTTTTATTAAATTATAACGTAATTACAAGTCGACATGGCAAAACTTCATAAGACACATATGACAATTATTCTTCAGAGCATATTTCTTTTCAAAATCCCGCTGTATGAGTTTCTAACTTCATTATAACCATTCTGGTTCTATTCTTAGGAAATTCTTTCTTGTTCATAATGCCATATTTTCAAGTAAGTGCATACCAGTAATGCAATAGGGATTATTCTGCCTCTTCAGGATATAAAATTGCCATATCTCCTCCTGATATGTTATTGCTTCATCAAAACAAATCAATCCTGCATGTACATTTGAAAAGAAATCTTTCAGCCATTGTTCCCTTTCTAAATCTGCAACAATCATTCGATTTCGACATGTCAATAATTGTATAGTAATTAGTTCCTACTTACAGACTTCGAATATAGAGTTTAAATACACAAAAATGCACTTTGAAGAGAACATGCCATCATCCCTGGAATTTCTAATTCTTCAACTTGAATAACTTTCATGCAGAAAACCACTGCGTTATGAGCACAAACTTGCTTGTCTTACTAGCTAGACGCGTACCTTCCAACTAAAACTAGGCTGCTGGGAAAAATCGCGTCCCTTCTACATTTCCTGCCGGCTGAATAATACTGAGTCTTACGATTGGTTAAAAATCACGTGACTAACGCGACTCTACAAGCGAAGCTTAGCCTAATTAAAATTTAATCTGTTTCTAGGAAAGTAGAAATTTATATGCTAATCTGGTTTTTATAGCCTGTTTCCAAAGGAACAACTATGTACACGGCTACACTAATATAACCGACTAGGTTGAACAGGACGCGCCTCGCCAAAACTTTATTTAAAAAAAAAAAAGGTTCTCCAGTCTTCTAAATGTCCTACAGATGCTGAAAGGTTAAGACTTTTGCTTTAGTTATTTCCCCGTCATTATTTTGACGGGTATATTTACTAGCCTTTGTAATATTTAGGTGAAAAACAAAGTAATGTTCCCGCAAAGCTGGTGTGTGTGTTCTTTCAATGTGTGTGCAATTTAGTTTTCCCGGTGCAATGCGCAAATTCTCCTTATATTCACAGAAAGCTGACAGGAGATTTTCTTTGTTCGTTTTCTTCTTCTTCTTCTTCCTCGTTCGCCCTGAAAAGGACGGTGGTTGCGTTGTGTCTGTTTGCGCCGAAGCTGTGATATCTGCACCTTTCGGTCGACACATCCGACTTCTGCACGGCATTTTTTAGGGACCGGGTTTGCCTTCCCATTTCGATCCACACTCGCTCAGCCAGACTGCACTGCTGCAGACTGTTTCCAGGACCACCACGTGGAGGTGGAGGGCGGTCTTGACCAGCTCTGGTTCGCTGGTCCTGACGCAGGCAGTACAGCTATGGGTCGCTGACTGCATTCACTATTGCTGCGTCTTGAGGTCCCCTTTGTTCGTTTTAGGAAGTTTCACTTAGAAGATTTAGGATATGGAGCACGGCTTCTTAACTTGTTTCGTGCCACGGAACCCACTGATTGCCCTGTCAAGGCTAAGGACCCATTCTTAGAAGAAAAAGTGTACATGAATGCATAATTTTAAATGTTACATTTTAAATGTTATGTTATGTATACGGGCTCCCTTTAATATATTCAAGGACCCCCCAGAATAACTGCAGACCACTGTTAAGAAGCCATGATATAGAGGGATACATAGATGATACCTGATTTTCAAATATCGATACCACAATGAATCTATCCATGATATAGACCTACTTGTTTTTTTTTTTATGTAGTTAAAACCAAATGAGACTTTGAGATGTACAAAATAGAGCCAAAGTAGAGGTGACACCCCAATGCACAAGGAAAACAACCGAAGAACGAACCCCAGAAAAAAAAAAAACCATTCATTATATATATATTTTTTAAAGACACAGAGAGCAAACTAAGCCTTAGGAGGACAGTGAAAATTACGCTCGGAACAAGCTGAACAGATGTAAATCACAAACTAACAAATCAAGAAATGTATTCCACGATAGGTAAGGACGACAATCTTAATGGGAGACATGCAAATAAAGTGGTCAAAGCTCCAACCAGAAGGTGTCAAGGATCTTGTGAATGGGTTATATCAGGTAACTATCGGCCCACGTTAATGCCAGCTGTAATGGTCTGCTCCAATTCGCCGTATAATAGCACCCCTATTGTACAATGGTTCGGCCCTGAAGGCAGAGAAACTAACGTAACATTTGAGCACCTGTGTTAACCATGTTTCCCACTTTGATATCGGCCAGCGTCTAGTGACGAGTGTCCATTCTGCCAACTGAGGAAATGAGATCAATTGCTTTGTTGCAAATTTTAAGTCTCCATCTTTTTTTTTTGAGGTGAGTGAGAACATTTAGTAACAAGACGCCTTTTAAAGATCTACCATTTATATGCGTGCGTGTATATGCGTACATTGATATGTACAGACATGATGTAATAAAATACAACATGGCATATAGGCCTAGGAGAATCATTAACAAACGTGCGAAAAACATCGCCAGCAATTTAAAATGGGTTTCCATATTCTGTAAGAACCTATAATTGCACTGATGCTGACATTTTTACATAAAACCTTTGCTTCAGATTTCCGCAACCCCAGCGACATTAATCCACTCACACACTTTTCATGCACATGACCCAAACTACCAATTATCAGTACGATAACATGTGTACGATAGCCTAGTTCGTTAATTTCCGCAGTCAATGGATAGTAGGCCTACTTGTCAAATTTATGTTGATAACATTTATCTAAATGTGCATCATATGGTATTGCTGCCTCCACTATAAAAGCTGTTTTGTTCTGTCGATTAATTATTGTTAAATCAGGTTTTATGGCACGTGTTTTAAATGAAGTATCACTGCTGCCGAAAAGTGATGGTTTAACTATTATTTCTTTATTTATTGTTATGTCACTTTTATTACTGTTTGAGGACTTAACTTTCTCATAAATAACGTATCAGCTCTATTGTGCCTTTGTTGGTATAAGGTTTGAAATTTGGTACATCCATTCAATAAATGTGACACTGTGTCGTATGGGTGGTTACATATTGTGCACACTTTCGTGTATGTCTGTGGATAGTATAGATGTAAAAGACTTTCGCATTCCAGTAACTGTAACCTCGATCTCACAGCAAATGACAGTATTTTATCACTTAATTTAACATTAGATAGAACGCTAGATGACAGTGAGTGGTTTACACATTAAATTTCGCGCACTATTCTTCCTTGTGACGATTTACTTTTTAGTTCACTTAGAATTAGGTTAAGTTTATGTGATTTAAAGAAAAAATCGCCTTCCTATCTCATGCAGTTCACGAATAAATATTAGTAACCAGTTCGAGAGTTTTCATTGGGAATGTGGGGAAAAAAGTACCTTGGATCCCGGTGATAACACGATTTGAAATGCTGGCGGGAGAGGTTTGGTCCACATTGTCCCTAGTTTAAAAAAAAATTGTCCCCCGCAGTCGCCTAAAGATCTACTAAATCATCTACTGTGATTACCGGTAGATCGGGTTCGACTTGTTGCCGAACCCCTGATCAAGAGGAAAGTTTCAATAGTTAAGAGTATAATCAGCAGTGCATAGTATAGTCCATGCACATGCATAGTAAACTTTAGAATTTGGTTCCTTTCATATTGAATAATGGGTACGAGAAGATTTACTAAAGCCAGGGGGTACGGGGGATACAAAAATAAAAAGATCAAGAACTCGCGATGTACAGTTAAGCGGTTTGTAAGAGTTACCTGCCCATGATCCAAGGGCTTTCGGAAGTTCCTCTGATGTGAACCACTTTTATTGATCACCCGGTCTTGTCTCACTCAACTGAGATCTCTAGCCGAGGTTATCCTTGGTTCCCCCAGTCTGACCGACTCAGGTTCATTCACATTCATGCGCAGAAAGTTAAAGTAAAGTCTACTTCCCGTCCCTCGGAGAGTTATTAGCATTTTATCATACCTGGACCGAAATGAATGTAGAATCACAGATGATCCAGCTTCCGTGGCATCAAAGAGAGAAACTTCTTAAGCGAGTCCAAATTTGAGTTGGTATAGAATAATCAGCTCGACTTATTTGAATATTCTAGTAAACAGAAAACGACTTAACCGGTTAAAAAAAAAAAAAATATGTTAACTGACTGGACCGTAGAATTTCTTCGAGCTTGATATAATTGGACCATTTATAAATTAATATGCTTGTAGTATAGGTACAACCAACGGGTTGATCACCCGTTTGCCAGTCACTTCGATTACGGAAACAGCAGCAGATGGATTGATTTGCCGTTGCCCTAAAGACGCCAATAGGCGTGATGGGAAACAATGGCAAAGAAAACCTATCTGCTGTTGCCCTAAGATGCCACTAGGTGTAATGGCCACTGACTGCTTTGACGGTCGGTGGCTAAGGACGGAAGAAGAAGAAGTATAGGTACAAATATGTATATTCATACTGTCTGTTAAATCGTTTGGAGCCCCTAAATTAGGGGGAAAGCTGTAATATTATGAAATAGCAAAGAACGTTTTCCCTTGTAACATTCAGAACGTTTCGTGTGTTCAAAGAGAGGTAACTATAAAAATAACAATTTATTATTTTAACGTCCCCTAAATATTAAAGTGGAAATAATTGTATAACCAATGTTGCACGGGGCATTAATTAGGCATAATTGTAATTTTAATAACCGTACGTCGTAAAGAAACTTTTTTAAACTACAAAAAGATATGTGCCACAGCAGTATTAAACGCATTTGGTTGTTTACAAATTTACAATAATTATTAAGTTTTTCCCTACTTTAACTTTTAGCAATTAAAATATTTTTAATCTGTTAAATATTACTTCAACGTGAAATTTTACGATATTAAGGAGATGGCATCGAACTGCAGCAAAAGTATGTTTATCGCTTCTGGGCCTCCTTTGGCTAAGATCAAAGTGTCGTACTTCTAGGGATCATTTCTAGAGTATGCCGGGTCTTATCCAGGGTCAGATCCACACACCTTTAACACACCAAACCAAATAAAGTCTTATGACCTCATTTTGAACCCCGATAAGGGGAATTAAAAAAAAAAAAAAAAAAAAAAATCTGTTCTTATCAGCTTAATATCTGATACGTGGCCCATTGGGTCACTACGATATTAAACTGATTTTTGGAACTAGATGAGATGCCCGGGGCTTGCTCCGCTCTCGTCGCGGGTCGACCCGGTATTGCAGTCCTTCCGGGAATGGCCCAAATAAACAATAATGTACGAAAGGTGTCCCAACATATCACAATTCCCTAATTATACACTATCATACATCAACATGAAAACAAGACAGCAACAGTTAGCAATGGTTATTATAACATAAGAGCTAATCATTTTTATTGCAGTAAGAAATTAAAGAAAAAGTAGTAAATAAACATGGCCAAAATCAAAGAAAAAGAATAGTAACACTGTCCCCTGCCAAGCATGTCGTAGAAGGCGACTAAGGAGGGTTGGGCATGGGGCCGGTTACCCCATCCTGTAAAAAAAATTTAAACCACAAAAAACTTTGGCACGTGACAGGAGGACTTGGCATGTGTTTGTTGAAGGCCTATGCTCCTTTGGGAGTGGAGGGTTATGAATGAAATGAAAATCAAAGAAAGTGATCCAGAAACTGATTCAGAATAAACTAGATCATAGAGCAACGCTCTAGTCGAAGCACGATGCCCTGTCTGCAGTTTCGCTGAGCCTCTTAAGTGCCCTTGTTCTTGACTGCCCCCTCAATCCCAACAGTTTCAGTAGATCATAAGCTGAAGTAGCCACGAGACTTCTTGCACCCACCTCGACAGCAATGACCCTTGCAGTGAACCCATCGTGTCTAAAGTCCGTGGTCAGATCATTATACTTAGTCCCTTTGAACGAGTGTTGCTCGTCCAATCCGGATTCAAATGGCACGGTCAGCCCAATCATTATAATCTGGTACCATGAAGAAGAATGCAGCACTATCGCTGGCCATCTTCTGATACTCTCCGGATATGCCCCTAGCCCAGGTAGGTCTACTGCCATCTCCCAGTCATTTGCATAGACAAGAAGAGATGGTAAACTGCTACTTGATTTACTAAATTATTTATTGCAGTAAGTAAAATTGACAAACGCAGTGTTAAGGGGAGGAGCTACACTGAAATGCTATTTTTGTTATTAATTGCTGGATTTCAATGAAAATGCACAGACTTAACCTATATCAATACTAGATACGCAAAATGAAGAGTTTGATGGCACTGCACTACTGGTTGCCATAGAAACGACGGCCATATTGGATTCTATTGTTCTATTTCAATTTGCTAAGGCTTTTTTTATTTATTAAGCTATGAATACCAAATATGAACACAACGTTTATCATTATATTTTAAAACTTTTCCTGTGATGGATTTTTGATAACTTTAATACAAAAAAAAGTTGTAGGACTTTGAATATAGTGTCTAAAAATAGTAACACATTTTGATAAATTTTACATTACTTTTTGCAATAAATCAAAAGTTTGATCAGATACTCAAAATCCATCACTATTAAAGTTTTAAAGGATTATGGGCAACATATGTGCCAATTCTTATGTCAATTAACACATAAGTGTGTAAGTTTTAGGGAAATTAGGATGAGAAAATTATATTTTGAGAAAATCGCATTTTTCTCCATAAATAGACTACAATTAAATAAGTATGTAATATTGCCCCTGAAAAATTGCTTGTCATTTAGAACATACTGGTAGCATAGCCAGCTTCCTCTGCAGCTTCCTATCTGGCTTTCTGTTGAGATTTGTGCCTAATTTCCTTTCTTGTCTTAGTGCAATTTTCTGCCGGTTTAGAGCATAATTGTAGGATATGGGGAAATAAAAACCCACATGTCGTAATGGAGCATGAGCGAGACAGCTCTAAACTTAACATGTGGTGTGCCTTAACCTCGAATTATGTGATCGGGCCAATTTTTCTTCGCCGAAGCAACAGTCAGAGGAGCAACGTACCTAAACATGCTGCAAAATTTTGCAGTTCCTAGGTGTCGTGAGAAATTCTAATCCACATATCTAAATTAGAAAGTAAATGTAAAGCCTAACGAATTAATTCAAATAAAGGAAAGAAGAATGGTAAAAGAACAGTGCGGTCACAATAGCGTACGCCTGTATTATAGAACGTCATACTAGTTAAACAAGAAATCCCCTTTTTCTACTTCGTCTGCATAATTGTAATGCTTTCACGTTTGCTAGTAAAGCCTACTGCATCAAATACACGCGTTTCTAAAAATAAAACTGGTACTGTGTTTCTTAGAAAACCTTGAGATACACTCATTGCGTAATGACCTAGATTAATATTACATTAATGTCATTTTATGCACTACGTAAACGAAAAGACAGATGGGCTTAGAAGAGAGAGAGAGAGAGAGATGTACGGAGGAACGCATGCAATACTACCACGTCATCACGATTGAAAATTAATGCCACCCCACGCGAAAGGCATGCAGGCTTGTTTTTTTTCAAATAAACAGTAATAAAAAACACTACCAATACGAGGTAAGGTTTTAAAAAACATGGTTAATGCTTATTAGGAAACATGACACAATACTGTTTTACGTCTGAAATCCTGACAGTACAGAAGACACCCCATCGTATAGAAGTGAACGGGTGGTAGAAGAAAATACATATTTTGAACGCAGCCACTTAGCTCCATTAAACTTATATATTTGGGTGCCTTAGGACTTGCTGACAAAGAATATGTTAGGTGTTAAGCAAATAGTCTAATAATTAACAAATTATAGCCAAAATATTATAGTGGTGTTGTCTGACAACACAGGATCATATGCAAGATGTCTTCGAGCTTTACAGCTCCTTGAGCAGCAAGAAATTTACGGGTTTCGTTTGACAAAGTGCTTTTGATCTGTTCGGTTAGAATAAGCTTTTCTAACCCTTCAAACGTGCAAGGAAGTTCTGAAAGCTCCAAACACTTAGTCAAATATCCCTTCAGACGAGAAGAGAACTGAGCATACGTCTCGGCTCCCTCCTTCCTGCTGTTCCGGAAAAGTTGCAAAAATTTGCAAGTGTTCATTTAGAAGCGCTCAAGTAAAACTTTCTTAAGCATGTCATAATTGTCTTGATTGCTACTGCCCAGTTTCGCATACGCATCATACACATTGCCTTTTAGGGCCTGTGAGAGCTTTAAGCACCATCGCGAACTTTCCAAACCGTACAGTGTTGCCATTCTCTCAAATTTTTCTAGATAAGTATCAATTTTCTCATTGGGGCTTGGGAAGGATTCTAGGGCAAAAGACATAGCAGCTAATTGGGAAGACTGGCTGCTGGAGTGATCAGCTAAAGGTGACGAAGACACTCCGTTGCTGGAGTTAGACGCTGCACCATGACTTCGGACCTCTAAAGCCTTAAGCGCGAATTCGTGCTGACGTCGTTTGTCATTCTCTCTTTCCTCATGTTGTCTCTCTTTCTCTCGTTCATTCGCCCTGCAAGCTTCCATTTCTGCCTCAATTTTCTTACTTTCCAATTGCCGCTCTTCTTTCTCTTTCTTCTGCTTCCTTCTTCTCTGCCTCATATTTGTCTAGTTCGTCGTTCACAAAAGCTAGCAACTCTTCTCCTTGTAATCCTATTTCCTTTGCTTTCTCTCTTAGCATTGTTCTAAGTTTTGCACTCTCAGCCATGGCAAATAACTGACTGCGAATTACCCGAGAAAGAAAGAAGAAAAGGATACACTGCACCCTACCCGATTAAGAGAATAAAATTTTTTTTTTCTTCTGATTTTACTGTGTTTCTTCCTCCCTGTTACTCAGTTTTCTAATCTATCGCTGCTGTTAACTGGCAAAAAGGCTCTTAATGCAGACGACTTAAACCATAGAGATGGTAGATCAGGCTAAAAACTGTAAATCTACTATTACTACTGTGGAAAAACAAATTTTAAAATTAAGGGGAAAAAAACTTTTTCCTTATTTGATTCCACCACTCACCCACACCTGGAGTCAGTTTAGAGCTAGGGAAGGCGATTAACTTGGCAACTGCCCAATGCACTTCCTTTGCTATGCTCAGGCCCCACTGCTCTAATAAAATTGTGATTGTTAAACAATCACGCTTACCAGCGGTCTTTTTGTACAAAAATTATTATATATCATATCTCCAACAAAGATCACCATCAAAATCAAACTGTATGTAAACTATAAGATGCTGTGGAAAGAAACAAATTTCTAATTTGTGTGGTCAGAACCCAGTAAATAAGAACGTTGTCTAGGGGATAATTATTATTACTATTATTTACTCACAACACACTCTATCTAGAGTTAGACTAAGATACAATAACAGACGTTAGTCATTAATCTAGACTCAGACTTAGATCAAATCCTGGACACGAGCACCCATTCTGTCGTACCGATAGGTTTGGAAGTTATTTTTGGCCCATCTGAGTAGAGTGGATGGTGATAAGTACGTGAGAAAAAGGTGTGAGAAATAGATTTCACGGGTGAATAGTTTAAGGAGAAGATATGTCTCTGGAATGAGTAAGTTTCTCTAGTCCAGCCTATCTATACGACTATAATTTAGTACAAGGCAACATTTCCCTCCTCATAAATATAAATTTAACTACACACACACACACAGCTATGTGACAACAAGACACACAAACGTGAAAAACTACGGTTAATTGGGAATGGGCCTGAACAACACACAAAGTTAAGTTTCTTTTGTTGTTTATTATCATTTAAACTTGACAACACCAAATATCTAAAGAAGGATCAAATAAAATCAGATTTACATACATATGAAATAGCAGAATAAATGTGCCCTCCCCCTATTGAGAAAAGAACCCAAAAAGTTAATAACCCAAAGGTCAGAGGTTAGCACTATGGTACAGAATAGACAGTAAAGAAACAGGTTCCTACTATATGCTACCCAGTAAAGTTAACAAGTTTAAGCAAAATCCAATGTTGGTAAAGTTCCTGTAACAAAGAAAAAATATTCACTCTCTCTGTCATACAGTGGCCACTCAATCACGCTTACCTACTCTTGGTGATATCCCTTGGAAATACAATTATTTTAATATAAAAATGCCAGGTTTTTATTTCCCAAACTGGCCCCACTCCATCCTATAACAAGTCAAGACTAACGAGGTGAACGCCGAATCTTGTGTTTTAATTTTCCCTGGATGAACAAAATGTCACCGCGAATAGTAAGTGTAGCAAAACGTGCTCTTGAGGTTCACAGTTACAAAGGAGGAATATACTTCCAGTATTGGGAAACATCTGGTTGCTAAAAATGTTACAAATGATGATGATGTTAATCCTATCGGCTGACTCTATGGTAGAGTGCCGATTCTGAAACAGCTTAACTTTCTGGATAAATCCGCATGAATACGACTGTCAGAAGTCGGGAGTATAGTGTTACTTTGTATACCCCAGTGGGCTGGTAAAATTGAAAAAAATATTGCTGGGTTTTGTAAGTCCAGTTAAAAATTTACAAGTTAACCCTTTATGCCTATACGGTCAGCTTTCGCTAGCGCTGAGATTTCAGGTCGGATGAAGGTATGCAACCCTCCCCGCCCCTTGCTCGTGCTTTAACGATCAGCGTACAATGTCAATTATTATTCAATTATCCATAAGCGCACTTACATAAATATCGCCTGTCGTTAATAGCTATTAAATTGTCGGCGTCTGTTTGTCATCGTATGGTATTAAATAATAGTCACTTATAATAAATACACAAAATGAAATATAACGTGAATTCTTTTCTGTCACTATCAGTCGCGCCTAGCATATAAATCAGTCAACTAGAACCGTCTCTTCTTGTGTGAGAAAGCGGATGGTGAAAATTAACATTATAACGGAACATCTAGTATAAAATAGCTACACGTTATTTTATTTCACTGGTTTTAACAGCTAGAACTCTAAGTGAATTTTAATGGTAAAAGCTTAACACTTTTAATCACCTAAACACTAATTTCTATTACCAGAAAATCAGAATGAAAATCCCCACGAATGCTATTAACACATCTTCCACAATGGTTCTAGAACTACGTGCTTAGACTACCAAAAATTCTGAGTGACACTGATAGCAGGTTTAAGAAAACACAGTTTATATATCATCATGTTTCTCTGATCTATAGATGATGTTACTTTTCACACTATTGTGTATACCAGAGAATCAGAAACATGAGTTCCCCAGATAAAAGCTTTCCAGTCACTCAGTCAGGCGTTGCTAATCGACATCAGAAGACTTCTTACATCTAACGGGTCTCTCGAAGATTTTGCCCGTACAAATGCCCGCTTCTGAAGATCAAAGAGCCCAGGCCCTGAGTACGAACTTCAAAGGGTCTTTGGTTCTTAACATGCGGTCTGTCAGGTATCGTATGACTGACAAATAAGCTCGCATGAGAAGACTCGATAAACAAACCTGATTCGCTACCTGTTATGACTGGCAGGTCACGAAAGTTTGTAAACGCTTCGTTTGTTTATGTTCAAAGAAAAGAGGCATGGATGAATAAGCTTGTATGAGTAAGACAGGCTGAAAAATGCATGGTTCTGCTAGCAAATCATAGAATGCTAACGGGATTACAAAGACTGTCAGATTACTGTAGGCTCCATTTCCATTATACGTCACAGCGATCTCACCTACGATTTTTACAATTATGGTGAATGACCTCGGAGATGAGTTTACAGACCTAAAAATGAGTCTATCCCAGTTTGCCGATGATGCTGCAATATGGAGAAGTGGCATAAATTTACCATTCCTATATAAAACCATACAAAAACAAATAGACAAAGTATGAGAGTGGATGAACTCTTGGGAATTCCATCTAAATGCCAAAAAAAAAAAAAAATGGGAATGATCTTTAGTAGAGGACGGATAGTTAAAAATAGTATAATAGATATAAAAATAAATGAACAAACAGTACACACGGCCAAAACGTGTAGGTTCCTAGGAATGATATTAGATTAACAACTTAACCGGAATAAACATATAGAAAAACTAGTAGAAAACAGCAGAGGACTGATAAATATTCTAAAACACATAACAGGTAACGGATGGAAAGCTTGCAATAAGACAATGATAACTTTTTACAAATCATTCATAAGAGGTAAACTGGACTATGTCAGCATAGTCTATGAATCAACGGCCCCCAGTAATAAAAAGAAATTAGACTTCATTCAAAATCAAGCAATGTCAATCATAGCTGGAGCGTCAAAAGGAACGTCTGTGGAAGCACTAGAAGTTGCGCTGGGTATCATGCCACTGGAACTGTGAAGAAAGGAACTGAGACTAAACTACTGGGCAAAAGTGGTAAGACACTACACACCCAGCGCACAAAACCTATGACAAAAATAACCAAAAACTCAGGGCACATACCACTTACCCACAATAAATATCCTGCTGGGTGGAAAACAATAGAAGAATGAGATTATTACCCATACATGTACAATGTAATAAACAGTAGTAGTCAATATTAAGGAAATATTCCACCATGGGAACTAAAAGTACCAAAAACTGACTCACACCTCAGAGTCACAAATCTAAAGACCCTAGCGTAATAAAAGAGAAAGCCCTAGAGCACATCAGGCAGTACAATGACAATAGCTTAACTATTATTAATGGAAAATTAGAAAAAAATACAAAGTAACCAAAAACGCATCTATCTTCACGGCAGAATTAGTAGCAATACTCAAGGCTTTAGAAGTAGTTACAGAGAACCCCCCAGACAGTAACAATTCTCACGGACTCATTCTCTTTAATACAAGCAATTAATAACAGAAATGAGAGTCGCAGGCACGATATAATAGAAGAAATATTACAGATAAATACATACCTAAGTACTTCTTTTTCTTTGATCCTTAGCCGCCGACCGTCAAAGCAGTCAGTGGCCATTACGCCTGGTGGCGTCTTGTAGGGCAACAACAAATTGATTCCACTTTGCTCGGTCGGCGGCCATCCTTCGTACAGTGCCCCAACTCTGGTTCATTCTTTGCATCTCAGCCTCCACAGTCCTCCACCAAGTTGTTTTTGGTCGGCCTCTCTTTCGTTTTCCTTCAGGGGTCCATAGCATAGCTGTTCTTGTGATGGCATCGGGGTCTCTTCTGAGGACATGGCCAACCCAGCTCCAGTGTCTGCCAGCTATGATGGTGTGCATGTCCTCTTGCTTGCTCCGAGTAAGCAGATCTTGGTTGGTGATGATATTCGGCCAAAAGATTCAGAGAATTTTTCTTAGGCATGTTGTGTGAAAAGAGGACAATTTTGACATTTCCTTCTCTGTAACTCTCCAGCTCTCCGCGCCATAGAGAAGCACAGAAAGCACACAGCTCTGATATAATCCTAATTTTGTGCTTGTGCTGTACTGAGAGGACTTCCAGATGTTGTTTAGACTAAAAAAGGCTGTTCTTGCTTTGTTCATTCTGTTGTTGATGTCTTTGCTTGCTCCGCCGTCTGGTGTTACTATGCATCCTAGGTATGTGAAGGCATCTGTCTGTTCCAGTTGCTGATTCCTTACTGATATGGGCTCAGGGTTGCTCACATTGAGCGTCATGACCTCTGACTTCTTTAGGTTGATGTTCAAGCCCACCTGCTGGCTATACTTATTAAGTCTATCCGTTTTTTCCTGGATGTGTTGATGTGAATGTGCTAGCAGTGCAATGTCATCTGCATATTCCAGATCTTCCAATGTAGAAAATGTAGTCCATCTTATTCCTCTTGGATTGCCCTCTGTTGTCCGGCACATCACCCAGTCTATGACTGTTAAAAATAGAGTGGTTGATAAGGGGCATCCCTGTCGTACTCCTGTCTTCACTTCAAAGGTTAGGTTGCTCTGCCCAATGCTGCACGTAAAGTTGGCATAAAGGCTTTTTATGATTGACACTATGCAGCTTGGAATTCCATAAGCCCTCAGTATTTTCCATAAACTGTCCCTATGTATGCTGCCAAAAGCCTTTTCAAAATCAACGAAATTAATGTACAACTGTCTTTGCCATTCTGAGCACTGCTCTATAATGTTCCTGAGGGTAAATATATGATCTACACATCTTCTGTTCTTTCTAAATCCTGCTTGTTCTTTCCTCAGTTTGTGGTCTACTGCTTTTGAGATTCTCTGTATAATTATCCTGCTAGTATTTTGCTGGGAACTGAGAGAAGAATTATTCCTCTCTAATTATTGCAGTCTGCAAGATCTCCCTTCTTGGGCAATTTGACAATTATTCCTTTTCTCCACTCTGTTGGTGTTGTCCCTGTTTTCCAGACTTGTGCAAATAGTGGTTCTAATAGTTCTGCTGCTAGCTCTGGGTCTGTCTTAAATAGCTCTGCATTTAAGTTATCATGACCAGGAGCTTTTCCATTCTTTAACCCTTTGATTGCTGTGATGATTTCTTCTTTTCGTGGGATGTCTGTATTAACATCTAGATCATTTTCAGCCTCAGGAACATTCAATTGTGTCTCTGGTGGTTCCTTATTCAGAGTTTCTCTGAAATGCTCTGCCCATCTTGTTTCCTGTCCCTCTACTGTTGTGATGAGATTTCCTTGCTTATCTCTTACTAATGTAATATTGTTTGCACCTCATTTTCCACTGACGATTTTAGTTATTTTGTATACTGTGCTTTGTTCATTTCTCAGTGCTGCCTCTTCTGCCTGTCTTGCAAGGTCATCCAGAAATGTCCTTTTGTTAGCACGAGTTTGACGTTTAACTTCCTTGTCCAGCTGACTGTACTGTTCACTATATATTGCCTTTAACCTGGGAGATTTAGTTTCTGTTTTCTTTCTTTTCATTTCCTTTCTCTTCGCTATGGTGTTTAGCGTATCTGGTGTTATCCAGTCTTGGCTCTTTCTTTCCTGGAATCCCAAGCATGACTTGCTGCTTTCCTTGTATATTGTTGAGATGGTGTTGAATCTCTGTTCAACATCATCGGTCTCTGTTCTTTCCTGGCTTTTGATAATCTCATATCTTCTCTTTACATCGACCACGAAAGCTTTTCTGGTGAGGGGATCCTTCAGTTTCGTGATGTTGTATCTTTTCTGTTTGACTGCAACTGGTCCAGCAGCTCTGAGTTTCACTTTCAATCTTGCTACTACTAGGTGATGATCACTTCCCACATCTGCGCCTCTTCTTACTTTCACGTCTTGTAGTGCATGTCTCCATCTGCCATTGATCATTATGTGATCTATCTGGTTTCTGTCTCGTCCGTTTGGTGATTCCCATGCTAACTTGTGCACTTCCTTGTGTGGAAAAAGTGTTCCTCCAATGACCAGGTTGTTAATACTGCAGAAGCTTATTAATTTGTCCCCATTCTCATTTGCTGTTCCACTGCCGCATTTCCCCATTACTCTTTCGTTATAATTATTGTGTGCTCCCACTTTCGCATTTAGGTCTCCCATTACTATAATGAGATCGTACCTGGGTGTAGTTTCCATTTCTTTTTGTACCTGTTGATAGAACTCATCCTTGATCTCTTCATCGCTGTCATTTGTTGGTGCATAGCATTGTATAATTGTGGTGTTGGTGAACCTCCCTCTTAGTCTTGCTCTTATCAGTCTGTTGTTGATGGGTTTCCATTCCAGTAAAGACCTTTCCATTCCTTTCTTCAGGATAATGGCTACACCTTCGTTGTGCTGACCACCTCTCTGCCAGAATAAAGTACTGTTTCCCCTGTAGCTGTTTTTATTCTCCCCCTACCTGTCCATCTGCTCTCGCTTATTCCCACGATATGTATCTTGTAGTTCCTCATCTCTGCTGTGATTTGTCTCAGCTTTCCTGCCTCATTCATAGTTCTGACGTTCCAAAAACCAATTCTGGTTTCGTGTTTTGCGGTCGGGGCATCCGTTTTCATGCCAGTGGCTTCCTTTCGGCTTTCACCACTTTCAGTCATACGAGCCTGAGACTCCGGATGTCCGTCCCGCAGCAAAGTTTTTCCATTTATTGTTGTTTCCATAACGTGCAATTTTTTTTTACATAGACAGGGGTACCTAAGTACTACTGGATGCAAAATCACGGTAGCATGGATCCCATCTCATGTTGGCATAACAGGAAATGAACTCGCTGACAGGGAAGCCAAGCAAGGAAGAAATAGCAATTTTAAAAATTGAAACAGGGCTAGGGAGATTAGAAATAAAGAATCTAATAGCAAGGACAATAATCAAAGAATGGAGAACGGCATGGGACCTTAGCACAAAAGGAAGACATGCATACCAGCTTCTTAAAAAACCAAATAAAAAATGTCAAAAACTACTCCGGCTCAGACTAGGAACCGGCTACTTTAAAATAGAGGAACCCATCTGTGAAGAATGTTTGAACCTAATACCACTAAACACTTCTTGCTGGAATGCAAGAAATACAACCAACACAGACAAAATATAAAAGACTATTTTAATAACTGCAAAATAGAACTTAATGTAGAAAATCTAATGGGCACCAAGCCCTCACTAGCAGTACAAAAGTTAGTAAAACAATATGTCATAAAAACAAAAGCAACAATCTAAAAGATGACAGGAGGAAAGCCGCCCCCCCCCCCCCCCCCCCACCCCCAAAAAAAAAAAAACCCCCACCTATATATGTAGCTTTTTGGTTGTTGTCAGAGCCATTCAATATGACCGATTTGACATTTGAATTGACAATTCGGGACCCAAAGATGCAGCAATAGAGAATGCAGTCAGCGACCCATAGCTTGACTGCTTGCATCAGAGTCAGCGAACCAGAGCTGACTAAGAACCTACTCCACCTCCACGTGGTGGTCCTGGAAACAGTCTGCATCACTGCAGTCTGGCTGAGAGAGTAGGGATCGCAGAGGGAAGGCAAACCCGGTCCCAAAAACTGCCGTGCTGAAGTCGGATGTGTCGACCGAAAGGTGCAGATATCACAGCTCCGGCGTAAACAGACACAACGCAACCAACGTCCTGTTCAGGACGAATGAGGAAGAACTGACAATTCTGATTTTTGTTAGACCTGATTTCTCTCGATCTATTTATATCTCCCAATGTAACAACAGCTCCTCTAGCCTTTTGTATTCTTATTTTCATATCCTTGTCTGTCCCTCCAACTTTGTCTATATTGCTGCCAAGGTATATGTATGTTTCTACATCTTGTTTCAGTACAATCTTGTTATCATTTCCTGCATTTATCCTCATTCTGTTCACTTGTGCCTCGCTCCAGAGTAAATTTTTTTAAACACATACAAAATACAAGTTATCAAATCAAACAAACCTAAATAAACATCAAATGAAGCAACTTCATATAGGTATTTAATGAAGAAAAAAAATCTTCACATGAAGCAAGACACAAGATCACAATCATAACAACATTCCTAAAAAGTATTTAGTATCACAGCATTTATTCTCAATCTGTAATTTTTTTCTTTTTCCAGCATGCAAGGAGGACAGAAACTGTTAAGCCAGAGCCAAAAATGACCTTCAGCTTGGTTATTAGGGGTCATCCACATATGATGTCATGCAGTGGGAGTGTCTAAAATTTTGTGACAAAGTATGATAGGGTGAGTTTGAAAAAATGTAAGGTCACACAGACAGAGTGAG
The DNA here is from genome assembly GCA_024509875.1 of Oreohelix idahoensis. Taxonomy (NCBI): domain Eukaryota; kingdom Metazoa; phylum Mollusca; class Gastropoda; order Stylommatophora; family Oreohelicidae; genus Oreohelix; species Oreohelix idahoensis. The sequence goes on from JAMPIV010007730.1 coordinate 258,904, forward strand.
GCTCACTTCGTTCATAAATGATGTCGGAACAAAATAGATTTTGTAAGCAAAACCCTCAGTCTACTTGTATATACTCAACAATTAACAACTCCCTCGAGGACGACTTATATTAATATTATAATCTCAGCTGAATTATCTGACAATTGTTAAAACTTTTAACTGGTTTAAATTGTTTTTAATTATTCATTAAAATATACTGTAATACAGACCTTTCCAGTTAACGATGTTGATCTGGAAGATAATGGATTTCAAGTTCTTTCAACAGAGGAGCATCTTATTTTGCTGTATGCTAATGATAATAAAAGGAAAAAAATTCACTGAAAACAACTTGTTCTTTTTTTTGTGTGGATTTTCTCTCAAGTTTAACATTATTTTATGAAACTTTAACATAAGTAAGAACTGAAGGTACTGATGTGTTTATATTTAATTTATTTTGTATTGTTAGAAGTTAAATGAAGCAAAAAATTAGAGATATTTTTAATAAATTGAGCAACATATGACCAGCAAAACAGTTATAGTAAAAGACTGATCAATATTTTACTTATAAGCTTGTTCTTTTGTCTGCACTAGTTAACCAATTTACATCCAATTACACTCTTTCAGTAGGACCAAGGGAAAAATGGGGGGTGGGGAAAGAAGAGGGGTAGATATTAGTGACGTCACTTAAGGGTGGGTATGGGTTTTTTGTGACGAAGTATGATGGGGGGGAGGAGAAAGAAGGGAAAAAAATGTGGCAAAAATGGCGTGATGTCATATGTCGATGATCCCTTAAAAGTTATTTGGTCTTAGAAAATGCTATCACTGCTTCTAAATTCAGTTCTTCTTCTTTTAACCTTGTCAGCTTCATGTGGTGCAAAGGTCGTCAACCAGAGATCCCCACGACTGTCTGACATAGGCTATCTCCTCAGGAACTTTCTAGATCTTTCTCTCACTACACTGTCTTGTGGCATCTCTGTTCTTTCAGGGTGTTAACAGACGAAATACTTTATGATATTAGCCTATTACTCCATCCATGCATGTGCTATCCAACTCCAATACCTTTTTGTTTTTAAATCTCATGTATCACTTAGGGACAGACAGCGATATCAAAATAAGAATATAAAAGGCAAGAGGAGCTTTCATTGCATTGGGAAATATATGGAGAACAAGAGAAATAGGATCCAACACGAAAATAAGAATCTTCAACTCAAATGTGAAGTCAGTCCTATTGTATGGCTCAGAGACATGGAGAACAACAAAGACAACAACCAAAAAGCTACAGACTTTCATAAATGGGTGCTTGCGTAGAATAGAGGGATTAAAATGGTATGACAAGGTTACCAATGTGGAACTGATGACAAGAACTAGACAAGTGCCAGTGGAACAAGAGATGAGAAGAAGATGATGGCGATGGATAGGACACACACTGAGGAAACCTGTTGATAGCATTACAAGGCAGTCCTTGTTCTGAAACCCCCAGGGCAAGAGAGGCAGAGGTAGACCAAGAAGCACATGGAGAAAAGAGCTGGAAACAGAGGTGAAAATGATGAGGAGAACATGAAAAGAACTTGAGATGATGGCACGTGACAGGAGGACTTGGCATGTGTTTGTTGAAGGCCTATGCTCCTTTGGGAGTGGAAGGTTATGAATGAATGAATGTATCACTTGTATTTGTGTGGTCATTACTTCAGCTCCACACAAGTTTTGTCTAGAACTCCCATGTTCTTACTCAAAATTTCAAGATGTGAAAAAAATAGGATGAAAGCTCCCACCACACATATAGTTAGAGATGCTTAAATTGAGACAGAACCTGGGCTGGTCAACTCATCATGCAAAACAAACAGCTCCATAAACCACTACTATAAAAGAAGAGCTCTGGTGCAACTGTAGTGGTGGCTACATGTTGTCTGCTTCTATCTAGTAAACTAGGTGGTAACATAGCACTATTTTCTTCTGAATGTGTTATATTTCTTGTTTCCACACACATACGACACAAGGTTCTATAAAGTCCTTGTGCAATTGGAATATTTCACTTCACTTTTATACAAGATATAAATAATCCGCAAAATGAAAAAGTAAGAAGAGGGAATTTCTTCCAGGTTTAGAATATTTTAAATGAAAGAATGTTAACTTGCAACAAATCCATCCTCATATTGGATATAAAGCTGAACTCGGTAAACAGAAGAAGTTTTTAAAGACTCAAACCAGGGATGTGGAGCTGGTTAAAAAATTTTCTGACTCTGACTCCTGAAAGTTTAGAAGCCCGACTCCGACTATAGTGTTTTACGAGTCATATGGCATAAAATTCGGAGTCGGACAGTTTCTACCAACTCTCGCTATGATTCAAAATGCACAAGTACTTTATGGACATCCCTGTATTTGTACTGTGCACATATCTGTCTGCAGAATTTTGTCCTGTCCATTTCATGCTAGTCTGCGATATTCTGCAGACCATCACTTGTCACGTGATATATGTATAGATATTTTTCAGGTTTAAAAAAAAAAAAAGGATATTTATTCATTCTTTGCACTAACATTTTAATTACTGCTTTCAAGCTAAAAGTTCTTTGGGTAGACAGTCTATACAAATCCATTGATTGCATACAACATCTGACAATGTATGAGACTTCTTCTAACGTGACCAGTTTTCCCACTCAAGCAACAAAACCATTTTCACATTTGCTTGTATTATACATTAATTCAAAACACCAAAACCATTTTCACACTCACACTTGTTTGTATCCATTCATTCACAACAATAAAACCATTTTCACATATAACAAGTGTTTGTATACATTCATTCAAAACACCAAAACCATTTTCACATATAACACTTGTTTGTATACATTCATTCAAAACAATAAAACCATTTTCAAGTGTAACACTTGTTTGTATTCACTCATTCAAAGAAAGACTGAAACAATGAAATAACACTGCTCAACAAAGACATGAAAGGTCCGTCACAAGTAGATCACTTATGGCAACATCAATCAAGAATTTGAAACAATTATAACTAGCAGATTATTCCTTCAGACCCACCGCTCCTTTAGGTGTGTCATACAAGGCAACTAACATGAGGTTGTGCAACCTCATCATGTCGTTGTGCAACCTCATCATGTCATTGTGCAACCTCATCATGTCAAACAAATTGCTAAATAAACCACCACTGCAAGAGAATGTGAATGCTTGGTGCAGGCTTCCTGCGGGGAGGGGGGGGGGGGCGGGGCTCCAAGCTCTTTGCATCTTGTGCTATTCCGTCAAGGTGTTTCCATGTCTTCTTCAGCCCCTGTCGTGTTTGTCTCCTGGGATGACACAGGACTTAACAATAACACATTTTAAAATGAGCACATTGCAAGATTCAAAATAAACAAGAACGAGAATTAAGGAATTTGCTATCTTGAATAAAAGGGACTAGCATCTGTGATGCACTATTTTAATGTCCTTAGCCTGATCATGTGTCGTAACATAAAAGTTCTTCCAGGAAGATTGGCTGCCACGACAAGTATTGGAATCTAAGAGCAAGACCTCCAGGACGACCCAGAGTCCGCAGGGAGGACAACATTAGGCAATCTCTGAAGGACCGAGGACTAGATTGGAACTAGGCCAGGAGGTAGACAGGTGATAGGATAGTATGGCGCTCCCTCCTCCTAACCTCTACACCTCACGGTAGAAGTAAAAAAAAAAGGTAAAGGATCCCGTTAAATGCCCAATGAGGAATATTGGGAAAATGGTGTTAGGCTCATATTTTCTTGACCATCGGCACAATTGGGGTGATGTGGTCAGCAGGGTAGAAGTAGGTACCACAAAATGCCCGCTTCGTGCTGCTGAAAACGGACAAAAGTGGAGAAAACTGAAGGAAATTCGTCAAGTTTAAGTCGTCACTGTCCCGTTGCTATTAATCGGATTGCAATAAAATTTATATGATGATACTCTTTTATCTTCTTCTCTTTTGAATAACAGCTATTGAAGTATTTTTTTACTAATAAAAACAAACAGCAATGTTACGCGTGGTTTGCCCCGGCACGCTGTGAACTCTGAGCGTTTTTGTCTCACCCCGCTTCATTCAAACTGCTGTCTCTCGACCAGCAGACCTCTAATTTGCATATGGTTTTCACTATTAGAAAGAAGAGACACGTAGCTTTAGTTTCGTATATTTCAAGCTGTAGAAAGCAAAGTGGAAGATGTCGATATCTCGAAGTGAAGTTGAAATTTCACAAGATTTGACATTCTAAGCTGTGCTATAATTCCTTGCATGGTATGAGAAGATACGGGAGCCATGTTTCTTTATTCCTGTAAAATTTCAAAGACTTCTGATATTTGCTTGCTGAGAGAATTGAATTTGATTAATGCTCTCTCAGCCAAGAATTTTAGCGAAGGATGGAGAATGAAGCTGTTCCATCGACAGGGGTCACCCCAGATGTCGATCAAGATCGGGACGCCACTATGTTGGTTCATGTTCAAACTTCTGATTTGAAGATGACTATATGTAAGTATATCACTTATGGGAGGACTAAGTAAGTAGTAAGTATGATACAGTTGATGGCTATATATACTTTCTCTGTTCCTCGTATGTTGGACACTTTTGTAGCAGATGTTCAGTGGTCTTTTTACTGACAACATACTTACACTGATTGGTAGTTCCTATCTTTAGCTTGCCGAATAGATGGTATCTCAATCTGTTGCATATTATTAGTTCAACAGAAGTAAACAAGTGATAATATATATTTCACATACATATGTCATAGCACACCTTTCTTTCTACAGAACATATATACTCCATGATACATCTTCCTCTCTACAGAATATATACACTTCATAGCGCATCCTTGAGCTTCCAACAGGCAGAGTGGTTTGAGTGCCACCCTCTCGCGGCTTAGGTAGCGGGTTTGAAACATAATGGCGTAATGTTCCAGTTTACCCAGCTGTAAATATTAATTTACCCGTATAAATGGATACCTGAATTGCTCTTGAGTTTGGGAAGGAAAAGGCTGTAAGGAAGGGAATTGGACATCCCCACTTCTCGATGCTGGACCAAGTACAGCAAAATCTCTAAGACTTACTCCCCTACGGCAGTATTTGCTATGGGACTACCTTTACCTTAAGCACATCTTCCTCCTCTCTACAGAATGTATACACTCCATGATGCATCCTTCACTCCATAGACCATACACTTTCCACAGTACCAATATAGCTTATTCTCATCTCCATCACACTTATGCGACATATAAATTGAGCAAGCTCATTATCTCACATCAGCAGATTAAACTAATCAGTTCATCATCTCTAAGACAAGCTCATTTAGCTGAATGGAGCCGTCAAATGTCAGGGACAGAAATCTTTCGGCAGCTTTTGCGCTGACAGTCCTCAAGGCTGGAAGTCGTAGTAAAATTTTACCAAACCTTTTGGTGTCTTGTGGGTACTCATGCAAAATATGGCGCCGGAGACAGTCTAGAATCTTTGACTGCATCTCTGCAATTTTTATTTTATCCTGAATACCATGGGCATCTGTAGAGAAATAAGAGAGACATATGATTGAGGGAAAATAATACAACCTGGTCAATTGAAAACAGGCATTGAAGAAAGAATACAATCTAGCTGACATCAAACAAACTTGAGGAAAAAACACAACCTCATCAACAGCAAACAGGCTCGAGGAAAAATACACAACCTCATCAAAGAAAACTTGACTTGAGAAGAAAAAAAAAACCTAGTCAACAGAAAACAGACCTGAGGGAAACAAAATACAACCTTGTCAACAGAAAACACTTGAACAAATAATATACAATATATTCAACATTTAACTTGTTCCGCCCTGTTTTGACTAAATGTGACATTACCCATTCCGCCCTGATGCGACATAAAGCGACCGGCCCTTTTTATATGTGTCTAGCAACGGAACTCTCGTATCGAGCGATATCCGACGAGAACAGGAAAAAGCTATAGAGTTTCACTTTCGATTCATTGAAAACCGAATGTTTTTATGAGTTTCGTTCAGATTATACAGACGTTTGAAGTCAGATCAGTGTGTGCGGTGTGTTGAGGCCTTTTTTTTATCAACAATCCACGGCAGATACAAACAAGAACTGGCCCTTTTAGTAAGCGTATGGCAATGGAACTCTCGTATCGAGCGATATCTGGTGAGAACAGGAAAAAAACTAGAGATTCACTTTCGATTCTTTGAAAACCAGATGTTTTTTTGTGGTTTCGTTCGGAATATATAGACGTTTGAAGTCAGACCGGCGTGTGCGGTGTGTTGAGGCCTTTTTAATCAACAATCCACAGCAGAATGGCCTTTCAATTTATTCAGTCATTGATAGATAATGACGATCCCGACGATAACAACCAAAAGGACGAGTCCGTTGTTGACTTAGATGATAACAATTAACAGTGAAACTAATGACAGCATGTGAAACAGAAGCAGACCTGGAGTGGTCTGACACGCTGAACACTGTCAGTGACAAAATGGGTGCATTAACTGAAACACAAGGCACCCTTCATAATCAGGACCCAAATAGCTCACCACTTGACTATTCTTGCCTCTTCTTTCCAGTTACAATAATCAAACTATTTGTGGAACAGACAAACAAATATGCTGAGCAGTGGCAGGAAACTAAAGGTGTGCAAGACTCCTACTGGAAATCAGTTTATTTTTGTTTTTCTAAAAATAAATTACCATTAAAGTCATATAAATGTATACATTTCTTGAAAGTTTGTTCATTTTTCTTTCTAGCATTTTTATTTCATTGAAATTGGTGAATATTTGCATGCTCAAATATGCTTTCGAAGATTACATGTCATGTGGTAAACAGAGTTACGTCCCCTTGGTTAGGGTTGGGGAACAAAAATGTGCCAGACCTCCAGGGTGGAATGAGTTAAACAGACCAAAGAAAAAAATACGACCTAGTCAACAGACTTCAGGAAAAACAATACAAGCTAATAAGTAGAAAACAGACTTCAGGAAAAACAATACTAGAAAGTAAATAGAAAACAGACTACAAGAAAAACAATACAAGCGAGTAAAATAGAAAAAAGACTTCAGGAAAAACAATTCAAGCTAGTAAACAGAAAACAGATTTCAGGAAAAACAATACAAGCTAGTAAACAGAAAACAGACTTTGGCAGCATCTTGATCTTTTGGTATTGTTGTTGATTAACCTGGGTTGCTGAGCCTGTTGCTCTTTCGAAGCCAATGCCAAGTTGAAGACTTTGTACGTGTTCTGTAGCTGTTAAGTGGTGCTGTACAGAGTTTTTGTGATTGTTGCCTGGCAACAGCTTTCTTCTTTCTATGGAGAGTCCTGGGCAGGTCAGCAACACATGTTGAACTGTTTTATATGGATGGGTGCAGTTGTGGCAATCAGGTTCATGATGGGGTTTAATTTGTTTAAGTGCAGCATGTTGAGTCTGGTGTGTTCTGTTCTAAGCTGAAAGATCGTGCTCTGCTCCGTACGTCGTAGGTTTTTGATGCTGCCCTTTTTGTTCGGCTGGGTCATTTCTATTTTACAAAGCACAGCTAGTAGACCTGTTTGCCCATCGATTCAGCCATTCCTCTTTGAAGTTGTTTTGGAGTATTCGTTCAGCTGTCTGCATGTTTGCTGGAGTGTTTGTCTGAACCAAGTTTGCTCCTAGTTTTGCTAATCTGTCTGCTTTTTCACTGCCTTGTATGCCTGTGTGTCCTGGTACCCACTGAGAGTGACCCTGATGTTGTATGTTGTTAACAGGCGTCAATTGTTTCAGCCGGCTGTATCATTTCTTTTTGTTGCAGTTGTGAAGTCTGCACCCATTTTCATGTTTATTGTGGATGGCAACTCTTCACCTAGTGATGTAAAGTTAGTTGACTGACACTGATTGTCTAGAGCAGGCGTTCTCAACCTTGTATTTTGCTCATGGCCCCCTTCTGAACCTCAATTACATCCCCTTATAGTTGCTGTTACATGGGAAGAAAGGTCTTCTTCTTCTTCTTCCATCCTTAGCCACCAACCGGCAAAGCAGTATGTGGCCAGTACGCCCAGTGGCGTCTTAGGGCAACAACAAATTGATCAATCTATCGCTGTTTCCACCACGCCTAGTGGCGTCTTTGTGGAACAGAAACAGACCAAACAATCTATCATTGTTTCCGTAATCAGATTGGTTGGCAAGCAGGTGATCAGCCCACTGTGCGAAGTTTTTACGGGATGGGGTAAACAGCCCCATGCCCAACCCTCCTTAGTCGCTTTTTACGACATGCGTGGTAGGGTGCAGTGTTACTATTCTTTGCTCCCCTTTCGGGCCCCGGCAACACACGGGTGAGGGAAGAAAGGTACTTTACCAGAAATATGGTACATACTGTGGCCCCTCAGAAATATGGCACATACTGTGGCCTCACAGAAATATGGCACATACTGTGGCCCCACAGAAATATGCCATGGTCTCCTGGCCCATGCTGAGAACCACTGATCTAGAGTATGTTGAGTTGTGCATGATGTGACCACTAGTGTCGGTTAGTGCTAAGGTGCCAGAAGCCATTTTATACCAGTTCTGTGGCAGCAGTGAGCTTGGTAATACGTTTGATTTGACATAAGGATTTGGAATATTCTTTTGCAGTTCTGCAGTTAGAGAGAGAACCATGGCTCGAAGGTGATCACACAGAACAATTTTTAAATTCAATTAGGACAAAAAAACAGCAAGCTCAAGTTTACTCACCAGGATACATAAGGACAATCCCATTCAACACACAAAACTCTGTCAGGTCCAAATTGATATCCTTTAGTCTCTGAGCAAAATCAATGGTTCCATCCACCAGTTCTTTTCCCCAGCCCATACTCTCACAGTATTCTAGGGGAAGGATGATATCTTCACAAAACTTGATTTTGTTTTCTAGACCCATTGATCTGAAACATTTCAAATTTTTAAAAAAAAGGAATACACTGTGAAAGTAATTCTAGGTGCAGTAAATCTGTGTTACGTTTTTAAATAGTTATTTATTTACTTATTGTTCACAGGACTAAGGTTTCGTTCATTATTTATTTAAAAGTTCATCCATCCATGACTTTAACCTACCCGTTTATTCTACTGTTATTCGTCTTCCACTACACATTACTGGACACAAGTATTTTCGGCCTTTATTAGGTATACCTGCTGATAGGAAAGTTATATTAGTGATTGCGTCCTCAAATTGTCTGGGTTGTCCATGGGTCCTATATAGTACTATAGTTGTGTGGGTGTTGTGAGAATGACATGAGTCAATGATGCACTTTTTAATGGGGTGCAAAACTGGCTGAGCGTCCTTTCACAATATGGCGATGGCGCTGTTTGGTTGGTCCTAAGTTCGATTCCTGGTAAGTCTATCACTTATATTTTCTTTTCTGTTGTCCAACGAGTGCCTGTTAATCACCTTTATTTATTTTACTTATTTATTTAACTTCATTTTTAAGTACACATTGCTTTTCTGATCATAATAAATGTAAAGTTACTTCTCAGACCAGTGGTTCCCACACTTTTAAAGATCATGCCCTTTTTTTGACATTTTAGAAAGCCTCATGCACTATCTTCTCTCTTTCTTGGGGAGGAGGAGGGATTTTTCCCATTCATCACCCCACCCCACGCACCTTATTCCTCAATAACTTAAATTCAGTGCTAAATTAAAAGTACATTAAGACACACAAAAATATCAATAATAAAGTTAATACAACTACTAGGTCTAATTGAAGTCCAGGGTTGTGGAGTCAGCCAAAAAATTTTCAGACTGACAATTTTAGACGTTCAGCTCTGACTAGAGTTTTTTTTACTACCCACATGGCATAACATTCAGAGTCGAAGTCCGGACATTTTCTACCGACTCCAAAGCCCTGCTGAAATCTAAGAGTAAGACAAAACAGGACAAGTAGAACTGAGAAACAACTACTTCATTTTAAAACTGAAATGTTAGTATCATCAATATATTTCATTTCCCTCCATATGTAGCACAGATCCACCATTGCTACTGGTCCCCTTTGCAGGCAGTCTGCATCAAGCAATCACATTGCTCTTGTAGTGGTGATTTCTGTAGCATCTGGTCTATATGATGAGGTTGCCAACCCCACGTTAGCTGCCTTATACAGCATACCTGAGGCAGCAGTAGTCAGATTCCTCCTTTGTCTGATCAGAGTTATTTGCTCACAGAATTTACACTGAAGAATTACTCATAGAATTTACATTGAAGAATTACTCATAGAATTTACATTGAAGAATTAATCATATAATTTACACTGAAGAATTACTCATATAATTTACATTGAAGAATTAATCATATAATTTACACTGAAGAATTACTCATAGAATTTACATTGAAGAATTAATCATATAATTTACACTGAGGAATTACTCATAGAATTTACATTGAAGAATTAAACATGTAATTTACACTGAAGAATTACTAATAGAATTTACTTTGAAGAATTAATCATATAATTTACACTGAAGAATTACTCATAGAATTTACATTGAAGAATTAATCATATAATTTACACTGAAGAATTACTCATAGAATTTACATTGAAGAATTAATCATATAATTTACACTGAAGAATTACTCATAGAATTTACATTGAAGAATTAATCATATAATTTACACTGAAGAATTACTCATAGAATTTACATTGAAGAATTAATCATATAATTTACACTGAAGAATTACTCATAGAATTTACATTGAAGAATTAAACATATAATTTACACTGAAGAATTACTCATAGAATTTACATTGAAGAATTAATCATATAATTTACACTGAAGAATTACTCATAGAATTTACATTGAAGAATTAATCATATAATTTACACTGAAGAATTACTCATAGAATTTACATTGAAGAATTAATCATATAATTTACACTGAAGAATTACTCATAGAATTTACATTGAAGAATTAAACATATAATTTACACTGAAGAATTACTCATAGAATTTACATTAAAGAATTAATCATATAATTTACATTGAAGAATTACTCATAGAATTTACATGAAGAATTAATCATATAATTTACACTGAAGAAGTATTCATAGAAATCTGCCGTGTGTGGTTCTCGGGCATCTCTGAACAGATAAAGACAGAACAGGATCACCGCCCCGTCAGGCACGTTGTACAAGGTGACTAAAGTGAGGATGTGCATGGGTCTGTCATGGCTGAAGCTGGACACCTTGCAGGGAAACCTGACCCAAGCATTCACATGCTTTCTGTGGAGATTTATTTGACATCATGAGACTGCCAGTCCCGTACACAACCTCATGTCAGTCACCTTGTACAACATGCACGAGGGTCAAAAAAAAAAAAAAGGTAAAGGATCCCGTTACACGCCTATTGAGGCATATTTTCTTAACCAGCATCACGCCGGCCACCTTAACCTTCCCAGAGTTGTTCTGGTTCCCTATTCACGAGGCTGGGTCGACCCCGGAGCTGTTTGCAGTCTAAAAAAAAATCCCACCTCAACTGGGGATCGAACCATGGGCCACTGAGCTAGGAAGCCAGTGCACTAACCACTGTGCTACCGCATGAGGGTGAAGTAGTCCTATTCTATCTTTGCCTCTTCAGAGACCATACGATGTGTCACGGTATGTTTTTCCTGCAGTGACTGAGCTGCTTGGTTGGGAGCCAAGCTGCCTTATTTATGCTATGAGTGTAACTCGCTATACTGGTCAATTTATGGCATAAACAACTGGTCTTGTGATGTCACGGGACAGGGGTTGAATTTTGGCAGAAAGAGAAGCCATTAGTGGCTTGAGTATTGGGACCCGTCATGTATAGACGTTTCTTGGCTCTCACCCAAGAAGCTCAGTCACTGCAAGAAAAACATACTGTGAAACTATGAATCCCTAAAAATGACAAAAAACACAGTTTTAAAGTTGGTATTTACCTGTAAGACAACCGAAGCACATTCAACTCCATAAAAGAAGACTTTAATAAAGCCATCTGATCTGAAAAGTCCAAGTCTGCAAACCCTGCAACAGAAGTATAAATATATAAAGAACAATACAAATATTACCAGGTGTAGCTCTACTTATGATCCAGCCTTGACTTATGGATGTGAGTCATGGGCAATGACTACATCCCACAAAAGCCAATTCCTAACCTCAGAAATGAGGTATCTGAGGAAGTTGGTTGAAGTAACAAGACAAGACTTGGTACTTAACCAGACAATACATCATGGGCTCAAAACCCACCCCTGGCAGACCCGAGAGGAACAGTCCCAATGACGATAGTTTGGCCATATCTCAAGAATGGGAGATCGGCTACCATGGCAAATATGAGACACCAAGAGCCAGGGACCTAGACCTCCAGGGTAACCCAGAGTTCGCTGGGAGAACAACATTAGACAATCTCTGAAGGACCGAGGACTAGATTGGAACCAGGCCAGAAGGAAGACAACTGATAGGACAGTAAGGCGTTCTTTCTGGCAAACCTCTACACCCCAGGATAAGTAAGTAGTTCCCAAGGTTCTCTGCAGATTTTCAATGCCCAATATATTACAAAATGAAGAATAGTAACATACACAAAAATGTCAACAATGGTTGTACTGTACATATAAAAACTAGAAAGCTATATCTGCCTTACAGGAGTGAAGTGTTAGAGACTTCACTATACTAGGTCCCTCCCTCGCCACCTTTGCCGTGCCTAGCTTGAGCAGCACAAGGTACCAATTTAGAGTTGGGTAAACTACAGCTTGAGGCCACCAGGTTTTGAACCCAGAAACTTTACCTAGAGTAGGAGGCGTAAGAGAACAGACCCAGCTAAACTACAGACACTCTCAGAAGAAAGGAAAAGACTGAAAAGTCTATCCTCCTCATTTGTACGTACCGGATGTGCCAAAAACAAAGGTAAAAAATGACAAGTGTTGCAATACTTTTTGCGCGGCCAACAGGAAATATTGTTTGAAAGGTATTTGTCGAGCGGAACGAAGTAGTCGCATTGTAATGTTTTTGTGTCTTCATTCTAGTCTGTGTTTTAATATGAACGTGTTGGTATGTGGTCCTTTTTTTTTTGCGTTCGCCCGCTAATACTCGAGGCGAAATCTCAGGTTATTATTTTATGTCTAACCTGACATTGATTTTACGTGAGTATCCCTTTATTTCGTGTACAGAGACAGGTGTCCCTCGCCATTCAGGCAAATACTCGCCGATTTCGGAGGTACCCATTGCAGCTGGGTCGGCTCAGGAGCCGCCAGTCCCTGGTCGACGACACTCCTTCAAATGTCCTCGCCAGGTCTCAAGTTAATCCAGTCCAAATCCCGGTCGACGAAAAATCCTCAAATGCCGTCGCCCGGGTTTGATCCTGTATCACCCGGTCGCCAGAGCGGTGTTGTAACCACTACGCTAGCGCGGCTCCCGTGGTATGTGGTCCTATATGTGGACAAAGTAAATGGATCTCGAATGTCAAAAGGGTATAAATATATAAGGAACCTAACATAAATGTGCAGCAATATAAGACAACTGTATATTCTCGGATGTGCAGACTATTGGGCAGAAGTTTAATTGTTATGATAAGCGTGCTTGAAGATTTACAGATGGAAAAATGTACATAACAAACTAGTCTCATTATAAAATGAGATAAATACCTAAGCACTAAGCTTTATTTTGACACTTGCTCCATATAAATATACTGGATAACAGTGAACAAATAACAGTTTAAAAATACAAAGTGACTTTTCCATTACCTTGTAGACAACAAACCTGAAGACACATGATGAAGATGTTACTCATACGCACCTGGTACTTTCTTTGCCCACTCTATGATGTAACGCAGTTCTAAATAACCATAATGCATCAGTTCATTTACAGAGATGGTTTCCTGTTTGTCTACAGAGTCTGAAAATAAAAAAAAAGCAAACAAAAACCAATGTGCAATTGTTACAACACGACCTAATTTAACCTCACATAAACATCTGCCATGGACTCACTTGTCAAACAAACAAAGAAATCTGAAACTTTAAGAAGTGACTGTCATATGCATTTGAGATATAAAAAGGTAAATTCTTCTTCTTCTTCTTTCATCCTGAAAAGGACGTTGGTTGCGTTGTGTCTGTTTACAGCGAAGCTGCGCCTCTCGGCCGGCACATCCGACTTCAGCACGGCATTTTTTGGGACCGGGTTTGCCTTCCCTCTTCGATCCCTACTCTCTCAGCCAGACTGCAGTGATGCAGCCTGTTTCCAGGACCACCACATGGAGGTGGAGTAGGGTCTTGGTCAGCTCTGGTTCGCTGACCCTGACGCAAGCAGTCAAGCTATGGGTCGCTGACTGCATTCTCTATTGCTGCGTCTTTGGGTCCCTAAAAAGGTAAATGATCCCGTTACATACCCATTGAGGCATATTGGGACTACAGTGTTAGGCCCGTATTTTCTTGACCATTGGCACACTAGGGGTGATGTGGTCAGCATCACGCCGGCCGCCTAAACTTTCCCAGAGTATTTGAGATATACTGTTTTATATTTTCCATTTACGTGCAAATGACATCAATATTTTTTTAGTAGCAAGTAAAAAGTAAAAGTAATCTCATAGCAGATACTGCCATAGGGGAGTGAAGTGTTAGAGACTTCACTATACTAGGTCCAGCATCAAAATGGTGGGGTGACCAGTTCCCTTCCTTGGTGCCTTTTCCTACCCTACCTCCCTCAGGTACCCATTTACAGCTGGGTAGACTGTCGGTACCATGATTCGAAGACGGCACTTTTGCTGAGAGAGACCAGCGCTCTAACCACTCTTGTCAATCAGACGCTTAGTAGCAAGGCTTCACATTACAACAACAACAAAAAAGTTACAGACTCACAAAAATGGGTGCTTGCATAGAAAAGAAGGATTAAAATGGTATGACAAGTCCACCACTATGGAACTGATGACAAGAACCTGACAACTGCCAGTGGAACAAGAGATGAGAAGAAGACGCTGGTGATGGAGAGGACACTCACTGAGAAAACCTGTTGATAGTATTACAAGGCAGTCCTTGTTCTGGAAGCCAAGATATTTTAACACACTACTGCTCCCTTAAGTATGCTGTACGAAGCGACTAATATGAGGCTGTGCAATGGGCCAGCAACCTCATCACGTAAAATGAACTGAAGTAGCCACTAATGCTAGAACACATGCTTTGATATGTAGGCTTCCTGCTGTAGTGCTGTCTCCAGGCTTTGATATGTAGTCTTCCTGCTGTAGTGCTGTCTCCAGGCTTTGATATGTAGGCTTCCTGCTGTAGTGCTGTCTCCAGGCTTTGATATGTAGGCTTCCTGCTGTAGTGCTGTCTCTAGGCTTTGATATGTAGGCTTCCTGCTGTAGTGCTGTCTCCAGGCTTTGATATATAGGCTTCCTGCTGTCTCCAGGCTTTGATATGTAGGCTTCCTACTGTAGTGCTGTCTCCAGGCTTCCTGCTGTAGTGCTGTCTCCAGGCTTTGATATGTAGGCTTCCTACTGTAGTGCTGTCTCCAGGCTTCCTGCTGTCTCCATGCTTTGCTATGTAGGCTTCCTGCTGCCTCCAGGCTTTGATATGTAGGCTTCCTGCTGTAGTGCTGTCTCCATGCTTTGCTATGTAGGCTTCCTGCTGTATCCAGGCTTCATAGGGAGCCTAAATGGAAATGATGATGACTGAGATCAAGGAATCCGTGTGTGTGTGCTTGCGTATGTGACAATGTTGTTGTTCCAGTCCCCAGGGATTCGAGTTATTCTCTTTTAACTGTGTGGCAATTTGGGGATGTCGTTTTGGGTTTTCCTGCAACCCCAGAGAACTTCCCCAACTCAGCGGGTGTAGCTGGTGGAGGTTGCACCAGACCCACTAATTGGCATGTGCGCAATGCCACGAGAAGGATGGTCCTCTACCCTGCAGGGTGTCATTGTGGAGGGGGACTCTATCATCACCCGAGCCGGTGGCACAGCCACGGCTGTACCGCCCTGCGAAAAGACATTCATTTGAACTGGGAGGGCCCATCGCCAGGAGCACCACACACAATCTTTTGGGGCAGCGTTCGCCTGCAATATGCCTATGTGAGAAAGAAACGCACATTTATGCCTAATACTTACTTTCAGCTTTGGGGTACAGATGAGGCTTAGCTGCCAACAAACTGTCACGAAGAGGATCTACAGCTGCCCTGTCTGTATCTGCTTGTGCCAAGTGTGGAATGTGATCATCAGGAGAAGACACTGACCCTGAATCGTCTAGTCTGGGTCGTTTGTGCCTGTGCTTGCCCCCCGGGGACCTGTCTTCTCTCACAGCTGATGGATATGAAAGGGGGCATGATAGGGTTTCAGTGAACTGTGGTTTGGTAAAAATTATATGACAACTAGTAAGTAACTGTTGCGTGAGAAATCCTCGCAACATCATTTTATTACAATATATATTTTATAACGCAAGGGCAACAACTGCTTGAAATTTATAGTCACTTTTCTCGGTGAGCAGTTGTCTCCTCGCGTTGGTATTGAATGCAGTTAAGTTTGCTATGCTAGGCCGTTTTCTCAGAAAACGGTTGGCAACCTGTTGGGTTATCCTTTTAAGGTAATCATTCTTACGCTGGTTCGTAGTAAAGGTCCTTGCGTCTTAAGTTCTGAGCTGTGGTCATTTTGCGCTGGACTGCGCATGACTGGTCTTGCTTCTTGGTCGATCGATTTCCGCCCACCAGTCAGTCGAGTGAGCGATTTTGAATAGCTAGGGGGATGCCTCGCTGAAGAGGGGATCTCCGCTATTTTTTTGTTCTGTCAGGAATGTGAAGTCCTCTTAATGGATATTTCGTTTATTCGAGATAATACCTCTAGTGTATTTCCACATGCCGGGGAGGCGTAATATTTCTGTGTATTTCCTGAAGGCAAGGTAAATTAACCTTTCATTAACTCTATCGATTTTTGGTCGTGAGCGATTTTTGATTCATAGCCTGTCTTCGAAAGGCGTCGTCACGAGATGTTTTTCCCAGCTCACATGTCGCTGTATTGTACTGCATCGGTTGATGCATGTCCCAAGGACTATTACTTGCTACTTTGTTACATGAACTAGGTTTGAAAACCTTTGTTATCTAGAGGATATTTTTGAGGACATTATTTATACTTCAGCAGACGTGCCTGTCTTGCTGAAGTCAGATTAAGGAGAGTGAACTGATCTCATACATCTGGTTATCTCCTGGCTGTTATAGAAAAGGATGGAGTTTTTCACCTGACTACATTTACAGCACTATGAAATATAACATGCATCTGACTCATCATTGTAATGCTGTCTACCGTCCATTGCTGTATTGAATGTTGCTGGGATAATATAATGTGATGTGAATATACAAGTGCTTAATTAAGACTTGTTACACTTAGGTTTGAAATAAATTAGTTAATTATTTCAGGTTTTGAACTCATATTATTACTCATCATGTCTACATTTGAGCACTTTATTGAGCAGGGTAAATTGCTTGGGAAGACTGGTGATAAGTTAGAAGAATTTGCAACTGCTCGATATGATAAAGCAATGGAAGCTGAACAAAAGAAACTGCAGGTGCAAGTGGATGAAAGAAGATTCCAAATGGAAATGGAAAAACAAAAAAGGGAATCAGAAGCTGAGGAAAGAAAACTCCAGCTAGAGGCTGAAAATAAAAGACTTGAAAAAGAAGCTGAGAATAAAAGACTTGAAAAAGAAGCTGAGAATAAAAGACTTGAAAAAGAAGCTGAGAATAAAAGACTTGAAAAAGAAGCTGAGAATAAAAGACTTGAAAAAGAGGCTGAGAATAAAAGACTTGAGAAAGAAGCTGAAAGACTTCAAATAGAGGCTCAGGCTGAGGAAAGAAGATTACAGAGAGAGTCTGATGAGAGGAAAGAGAAAGCAAAAATGGAACATGAAGAAAAGGTCTTAGCTTTAGAGTTGGAAAAATTGAAATTGACGAACATGAGTAATGGTAATGATTCAAACAAGGGTTCATCTTCTGGTAAGGCTAATAATGATACTTTTAAGATTAAGTTACCAACATTTAGTCCTTCCAGTGATGACATAATGTTCTATCTGGACAGATTTGAACAAGCATGTACAGCTCATAACATAGACAAAGCAAAATATGTTTATCAGTTATCAGGGATACTGACAGGTAAAGCTCTAAGTATATTAAATATGGTGGATGAACCTGACAAGAACAATTATGAGGTTGTCAGGGCCGCTTTGTTAAAGAAATATCAGCTTAACGAAGACGGCTATCGTCTACAATTTAAAAACATGTTACCTGAAAATGGAGTTGAATTCTCCGAGTTTATTGCAAGAATACGCATTACTTTCTCACGATGGGTTGAACTATCTAAGACGGAAAAAACTTATGAAGGACTTATGGACTTAATACTTAGAGACAAAGTCATGTCGTCTGTCAATGAGTCTTTCCTTGCTTTCCTTCATGAACGTAAACCTAAAACAATAAAAGAAATGGAAGATTTCTGTTGCCAATACGTAACTGCGCACCCACACATAACCATGGGTAACTCTAAGGTGAAAGAAGGTTTACCAGTTGCTTCGGCAGCTCCGTATGGTCAAAACTTTGCTCGTAGATCCCAACAAAATTTTGATAGAAAGAGTAGCGGTAATTTCTGTCAAAATCATGGAAATCAATTTCATGGTGATTCTTCTTCGAAGAATTGGAGACAACCTGATAGTACTCGTTACTATCACCCTAATAATTATAGGCATTTCAAAAGAGGATATGGTAATAGAGGTTATTCCTGCCGAAGACCTCAAAACCAAACAAATAGATGTTCGCATCAATGTGAACATGATAGTAATCGTGGAAACTGGAATTCGAACCAGGATAACAATTACAATAGAGACAATAATAACTGCAGAGATAATAATAACTCTGATAACTTCAGAGGTAATAATAGTCGGGGTAGATCTCAACACAAAAAAAAGAGATATCAGCAGGCTAATGCTGTACAACAGGAAACTGAGGGAGCCTGTAATCATGTTGTTGATAGTAAAAACTTTGACGCTGTCACTGGTTCTGCTTTTGACTTTGAGAGAGCAAACAAATGCCCCCAATGCAGTACTTTATTCGAACCGGGTACCATAACTACTTTGAGTTGTGGTCACCCACTTCCCGCTCTTCCTGCTGCTGTTGCGCATGACGGGAGGGGTTCTTTAATCCTACATAAGGGTCTTGTTAATGATACTCCGGTCTCACTACTTTTCGATTCCGGATGCACCACTATTGGTGTTAGACAATCGCTTGTAGATCCATCTTGTGCTACAGGAAGGGTTATTAAATGTGTCACATTTGGCGGCACTCTAGAAAAATATCCTACTGCTGTAATTCGCATTGCCACTCCTTTCTTTACTGGAGATGTGCATGCTTGTCTCTTACCTAATCCTATTGCGGACCTTATTATTGGTCGTATTCACGGAGTTAGGGAGTGTACCCCACAGCAGATTGCTGCTTGGGAAGATAATAACATGCAAGCTACAAATGCAGTAGTTACAAGAGCACAAGCTCTACAAACACCCGAAACTTCACTGAATAGTGATAATGAAGTTGATAGCCAAGATAGTCACTTAGTAATCACTCGTGACTCTTTCATAAAATTGCAAGAAGAAGATCCTTCTTTAAAAAAATTCTTCGTTCTTGCGAAGAAAGGTGATCCGAATCAGGATACAAATAGAAAATCTTGGATTGCAATGAGAAACGGCGTACTTGTACGTATGGTACAAGATTCGACTACGTCGGCACATTCGCAAATTCTTGTTCCCAAGAGCATGAGAGTGCAAATATTACAACATGCTCATGACTCGCAATGTGCTGGACATATGGGTTTTGCCCGTACGAAGTCGAGAGTCCTTGCGGCTTTCTTTTGGCCTTTTGTCAATAAGGACATTCGTATTTACTGCCGATCATGCAAGGTATGTCAGGAGGTCAAATCTAGAGGACCACGACATGCTGCGCCTATCCAGGCTGCTGACATTCCTATTCGGCCGTTTCAGAAAATGGCCATAGATATTATTGGCCCTTTTAAGGTCAAGTCGGCCAGAGGACATCAGTTTATCCTTACATGTGTCGATATGTGCACACGTTGGCCAGAGGCTATTCCTCTTAAGAGCATATCTACTACAGATATCGCAGATGCTCTTTGGTTGATATTTTCTCGCTTGGGGTTCCCCAGAGAAATATTGTCAGACCATGGCACTCAACTCATATCTGACACTATGTCACAGGTAATGTCTACCTTACATATTGAACGATCTCTCAGTAGTATCTACCATCCTATGTCTAATGGGTTAGTTGAGCGTCTGAATAGAACGCTCAAGACTTTGCTTGGTAAGATAACTGAAGATCATCCTCAAGATTGGGACAGGGTTTTACCCGCGGCTCTCTTTGCCTATAGAGAAGTCCCTAATGAACACACAGGATTTTCTCCCTTCGAACTTGTCTTTGGCGCGCGTCCACGCGGCCCTATGTCTTTATTACACGATCTCATCACTGCCGATGATATTAGCGATGAAACTCAATCCTCATATGAGTATGTCATTGCTCTTAGACAAAAGATCATTGAGGCATGTAAGCTAGCAACTGCTTCATCAGAAATTGCTAAAGAGAAGGCAAGGCAGTTTGCTAATAAGAATAGATGTCTACGACAACTTTGTCCAGGTGACAAAGCATTCGTCCTACTCCCCAGTAGGGAAAATAGACTTCTTATTGCATGGAAAGGTCCGTATGCAATAGTCTCTCGGATTTCCGATGTTGACTATGTGGTAGATATTGATGGAAAGCATAAAACTTTCCACATAAACATGCTTTCGGAATTTCACGAACGTCCGGACTATTTGCTGCCTATTTTCCAGGCAACGGATGATGCTCCTGCACCTCACGGTCATTATTCATCCCTGTCTGTCATACAGGATGAGGAAGCTACCTTCTCTGATGTCAACCTTCCCCTTCCAGTGGTTCCATTACATTCCACGGAATCTTGGAAAAACGTTTCTGTTTCTCCTAATCTTTCTGGTGACGAACATCGACAAGTCTCGTCGATGTTACAAACATTTCAGGATGTTCTCACTGACATTCCTGGACACACAGATGTCATAGAACATGACATAATTCTTACCGACAATAATCCAATTAGGGTTAGGCCGTATCCTATTCCTATACACTTTCAGTCGCAAGTGGAAAAGGAATTGGATGAAATGATTCAATTAAATATAATTGAACCATCGACTTCACCATATTCTTCTTCCATGGTTATTGTCCGGAAGAAGGATAAGAACATACGAATTTGCGTTGATTATCGCAAATTGAATCAGGTCACAAAGTTCGATGCTGAACCGATGCCTTTGTTAGAAGATCTACTGATTAGACTTTCTAATTCTAGATTCTTCACTAAACTTGACTTGTCTAAAGGTTATTGGCAAGTGCCTTTAGCAGAGCATGCCAAACCTCTTACTGCTTTTTCTACACCTAGGGGTCTATTTCAATGGAATGTTATGCCTTTTGGTCTCATGAACGCCCCTGCCACTTTCGTTCGCATGATGCGTCGAATTCTGTCACATCGTTCGGATGTCATCGCATACTTAGATGACATCTGTCTCTTCAGTGATACCTGGGAAGATCACTATTTAGGGTTATATGACTTACTGTCCACTCTACGTGAGAATAATTTGACAGCAAAACCTTCTAAAGCTTTTGTTGGTTTTGGTGAAATCTCTTTCCTGGGTCATCGTGTTGGTCATGGTCTCTTGAAGACAGAAGACCACAATACTTCCAAAATACTGAACATCTCTGTTCCTAAAACGAAGAAACAAGTTAGGAGTCTCTTAGGTTTAATTCAATTTTATGGGAGATTTATTCCAAATTTATCTTCGATCATGGCACCTCTCTCAACATTGTTGAAGAAAGGTTCGCCTAATCTGGTCCGTTGGTCTGAAGAATGCCAATCTTCACTAGACCAAATCAAGAATATATTTTCTTCTCCTCCCATCTTAAGATTACCTACTCTTGATAGGACTTTTGTTCTTCGGAGTGATGCTTCATCCACTGGGATTGGAGCAGCACTGATGCAAGAATATGCAAATACTCTGCATCCTGTTATGTACATTTCTAGAAAACTAAATGCGGCAGAGAGGAACTACTCGGTTTTAGACCGTGAGTTGTTAGCGATGGTTTGGTCAATTCTAAAACTACAAAGATTCCTCCTGGGCGCACATTTCATTCTAGAGACTGATCAGAAAGCTCTTACAGCTATTCAGACTAAGAATTTGAAGAGTTCGAGATCCACTCGATATGCTATAGCTCTTCAACCTTTTCACTTCACGGTACGAGCTATCCGTGGTGCGGATAATGTGATGGCTGACATTTTGTCTAGATGCCCACATGACTCCAACTAATACTTCTGTCCTATATTTCCATATATTACAGAGTCATAACACACCTATATTTCTACAATAGATTAGCACATCTGTACTCACTTTATATGTACACACTATCGTGCTTTGTTGTCATCTTCTTCTGTTCGTTTTTTAAGATGATAGAGGAGGACTGAGTAGTTAATATAAGGGCCGTTAGTTTACTAAACAGCCACAATTATTAATAATGTATTGTACCTTATGAAGCATATTAGTTATTAATTAGCATTATATTGCTTGTACTTTCTCAGAATGTCATTGTTGAGCTGAGGACTTACCTTACTATTATCAAGCATGACGAGTTCTAGATTGTGTACTTACCCTCGGAATACCAGAGCATATGTCCTGGATGGTCATGTAGTTTAACTTTACTATGTACTTATGTCATTACATGTCAAAGAATGTACTATTTAAATTTTCCTATCAGATTTGTACATCCATTTTTAAAGACAATATTAGAGTATGCTGTTTAATGATGATTATGGTAACTTGCATACGTATATTGTGTTTACATGCTAACGTGATGTGTGTTGGTGACACCTCCCCGATGTGAATATTTTTTGAGACATATTTATTTTTCTGTTGAGGTATATCCTCACCAGACACTCTATATTTAGCCTCATGTTAGGCAATTTAATTAATTATCAGCGCATAATTCGTGCGTTTTGAGCCGCTTATCGCATGCTCTTTGATATTTAAAAAAAAAAAATATGTTCCACATTTTTTTTTATCGGGAGGAGGTGGTGATATGTTGCGTGATAAATTCTCGCAACATCGTTTTATTACAATATCTATTTTATAACGCAAGGGCAACAACTGCTTGAAATTTATAGTCACTTTTCTCGGTAAGCATTTGTCTTCTCGCGTTGGTATTGAATGCAGTTAAGTTTGCTATGCTAGGCCGTTTTCTCAGAAAACGGTTGGCAACCTGTTGGGTTATCCTTTTAAGGTAATCATTCTTACGCTGGTTCGTAGTAAAGGTCCTTGCGTCTTAAGTTCTGAGCTGTGGTCATTTTGCGCTGGACTGCGCATGACTGGTCTTGCTTCTTGGTCGATCGATTTCCGCCCACCAGTCAGTCGAGTGAGCGATTTTGAATAGCTAGGGGGATGCCTCGCTGAAGAGGGGATCTCCGCTATTTTTTTGTTCTGTCAGGAATGTGAAGTCCTCTTAATGGATATTTCGTTTATTCGAGATAATACCTCTAGTGTATTTCCACATGCCGGGAGGCGTAATATTTCTGTGTATTTCCTGAAGGCAAGGTAAATTAACTTTTCATTAACTCTATCGATTTTTGGTCGTGAGCGATTTTTGATTCATAGCCTGTCTTCGAAAGTCGTCGTCACGAGATGTTTTCCCAGCTCACATGTCGCTGTATTGTACTGCATCGGTTGATGCATGTCCCAAGGACCATTACTTGCTACTTTGTTACATGAACTAGGTTTGAAAACCTTTGTTATCTAGAGGATATTTTTGAGGACATTATTTATACTTCGGCAGACGTGCCTGTCTTGCTGAAGTCAGATTAAGGAGAGTGAACTGATCTCATACATCTGGTTATCTCCTGGCTGTTATAGAAAAGGATGGAGTTTTTCACCTGACTACATTTACAGCACTATGAAATATAACATGCATCTGACTCATCATTGTAATGCTGTCTACCGTCCATTGCTGTATTGAATGTTGCTGTGATAATGACTGTTTGATGTGCCTACATATTCGCGTAACCATTTTGTCACTGTGGCGTCCACAATAAATAATGAAGAAAAACGTCATCGGCTGTTACAAGAATCATTGACTTTATACGTCGTGAGTTTACTGACGTCCTAATGTGGATTGCCCTGTTATTTTGTATGATCATTGTTTGACTGAACACATCTGCACACTTCACAAAACCAGACCACGGGCACCATCACTCAACCCATGGTGCACGCGTCATTTGGCGGCCAATTACTCAATCATAATATAAATTGGACGTCATCAGTAACCCATCAAAATTGACAGGTTTTTAATTTTAGAGCCCATGTCATGATGATGGCACTATTTCTACTTTGGTCATTTCATACATTTACATTCCATGTCACCATCATTAGATCTTTGTGGTAAAAATTATTTGGATGCATTATATATGAAACCATGCGACAACCTTTCAAAAGTGACATGTGGGAGAAGTGATACGGAACCAATGGAATGAAATTTGAAAAATTTGGCCATGCACTTTGAAGATGTAAGGTCTCATACAGCCGATGCTTTCAAGCTATGCACCAACTGATGCAAAATTAAGTGCAGAAATTTACAAATAATTGTTCTCCTCGAAGTACCGGTAATGGGGATGCTCAGAAAGGTGCTTCATCATCAGCTGCCATCTCCACAATGAAGGTTGGCTGTAAAGGATCTCCAACGTCTTCTGTCTCTTGTCTTGGTGGTGCACTCTGATAGGCTCTTTCCTGTCCATCTCTTGATGTTATCTTCCCACTTATAGCGCCGTCTTCCCCTTGCACGTTTGCCTTCACCTCTCCCTTCTATTATGGTCTTCTGCAAGGTGTTATGCCTTTTTATGTGGCCAAAGTACTTTAGCTGCCGAACTTTGATCTCCCTCATTAGTTCTCTTTTCATACCTAGATTTTCTAGGACCTCCTTATTTGTTTTCTTCTCTTTCCATGAGATACACCCCATTCTTCTATATATCCACATTTCAAGAGCCTCAATTCTTTCTTCCAAATGCTTATACATCGTCCATGTTTCTGCCCCATACAGAAATGCAGAATATATATAACACTTTATGATTCTCAGTTTTAATTTGTGAGATAACTGTTTTGATGTCAGTATATGTTTCATGTTGTTGAATGTAGCCTTGGCCATTCCTATTCTCTTCTTGATTTCTGTTTCACATTTGACATCTTCTGTTATTATATGACCAAGATATACAGAGCTCTTGACTTGTTCCAGGTGCTTAACAAATCTCTAAATAATGAAGGAAACCTGCGTCTTTGCTGGCGATCATCCTTTAGAAAATATTTGAAGGTGTTGGCCGATTTTTCGGAAGCAAAGTTTAATGAGTGGCAGAACTGGCATTCAATGTTCATCGGGCCACAGTTATTTACCTGGATTTCATTTTTTTTCCACTGAATATATCATGGTTTGGAAACTGGTGCATTGGAAATATGTAATTATCCATTGTCTGGCACTACATTGTTTTGCTGCGATTCATGACAATGTCAGGACACTAAGAAAATTATACAGTATATAATAACAGAATCAATCATCCTTACACTTCAGCTCCAAGTGGAGCATAGGTCTTCAACAATTTAATGTCAGGCCTGTGCCATTTGTTCAAGGTCTTTCCATATCTTCTTCATCCCTCTTACACTTCAGTTCTTATCCCAAATGGTTCTGTCAGCTGCTCCTTCATGAAGAACTCTGCATGTCATGTCTTCATATGTTTTCTGTCAGCTGCTCCTTCATGACGTACTCTGCATGTCATGTCTTCATATGTTTTCTGTGCTAAGTTTATGATCTTCAGGGGGACTACATAATGCCTCATCAATTTCCAAAGCGATTCTCTATCTATACCAGGGTTTCTGAACCTGGGTTACGTGGAACCCTAGGGTTCCACGATAGGTCACTTGGGGTTCCACAAGAGATTGTGACCTAAAAAAACAACCTGTGTCTTAGGCTATAATTTTATTCATATTGTATTGGCCTATGGATTTAAGTACCTTTACTGTACATTATTCTCAAATAAATTTTCAGGTTGTAAATAGCATTAATTAAAATTATTATTGGATTATTATATTTACAACTTACTGATCACGCTAACATACTGTGAGGTATAGATATAATAATTTTTATGCAGGGGTTTCCATACACCTGAAAATTATTTCATAAGTTCCTCTAGGGTAAAAAGGTTGAGAAAGACTGGTCTATGCTGTCAAATGTCTTTTTTACTGTCCAAAAATCCCACGTAAAGAGGTGAGTTCAATTCCAGACTTTGTTTCAGTATTATTCTCAATGTGGCTATTTGGTAAATACAGAAACTCTTTTGCCTAAAACTTGCTTGTTCATCTTAGTTGTCTATCTATGAACTCTTTTAACCCTTCCTTAACGTAAACCTGGGTTAATCGGAATACCCAAAATGACTCTCTGCCAGATTCCTCGCATACTGGGAATGGACAACACCTACGTGAAAACCAGGGGCCAAACAAAAAAATAATCAACCAATGACATTAGATTTAACCTCTGTGTGTGGTATATATTTCCTGCAGCAAATGATAGCTTTCGTTAACAGTTGTCGTTGTGTTTACAGAAGTGTGCCAATCAGGAACCAAGTATTTTGAGTGGGAAAGCTCTAGGCTGCTTACACTTGCTTGAGTAATAGAAAATATATCATTTTCAGATGACAATGAACAGAAACTTGAAGGAATGTATCCTGAAAGTGACAACAAGTAGGATTTTGGAGGTGATGGGACTAGTGCCTCTATCAGCTGGTAGTGAATCGATTCCCCTGCTGGGATGACTAGCATATTAAATATTATATATATATATATATATATATATATATATATATATATATATATATATATATATATATATATATATATATGCAGTGGTTTTCATGAAATTATTGTTTCTGTGACGTGTGTTTTTAAACATTATAGCTCAGTAACTCATGCATAGGGGGAATGTAACTCTCAGAGGTTCAGGGCTGGCAAGGTTAATCTCTCAATGATGTTCCTGTTTAATACTTTTCCTGGCACTGATAGTAACATTACTACTCTGTAATCTATGCATTCTTTTAAATCTCCCTTCTTAGGCAACGTGACCAGATATCCTTCCTTCAATTACGGTGGTCCTAGACTTTACCACAGATTTTTTTATAATCATTTTAAAAATAAAAAATGGGTGCTTGCATAGAACAGAAAAAGTGAAATCGTAGGTCAAGATCACCAATGTGGAACAAGAGGTGAGGAGATACTGCTGGTGTTGAATATGACACACAATGAGGACACCTGCTGACAGCATTACAAGGCTGTTCTTGTTCTGGAATCCACAGAGAAAGGAAGGTAGAGACAAGGAAAAAAAAAAAAAAAACCAAGCACACATGGGGATAGTTCTGATTGGCTGGCAACCTGTCATGTAAAACAACTGCGACAGAAACCACCACTGTAGATAGCATGCATATGCTGGGTGAAGGTTTCTTGTAGAAATAATGCTTGCAGTATTGACTCCATGCTCCTAAAGGAGTGAATGAGTTAGCACAGGGTCTCAGGATACACCTACAGTGTTGACGTTATACTTCACCGTTAGGAGCAATAAGGAGAAAGGAGGAGGAAATGGAGATTGGAATAGGAAACGACATGATAGGAACTAAAAAAACAAAAACCGTATATAGGAATAAGAAAGACATAAAGGACAGGAAGGCTTTGCTTATGCACCTTAGGAAGATGAAGGGTGATGAATTAATAAAATATAAATTAACAAATTACATTCATTCAATAAACATACAATGTAACAACAAAAACAATGATCAAAAATCTACAGACTTTCAAAATGGGTGCTTGCGTAGATTAGAAGGATTGAAGTGGTATGACAAGATCACAAATGTGGAACTGATGACAAGAACCAGTGGAACAAGAGATGAGAAGAGACGCTGATGATGGATAGGACACATATTGAGGAAACCTGGTGATAGCATTACAAGCAGTCCTTGTTGTGGAATCCCCTGGGAAAGGGAGGAAGAGGTAGACCACACAAAACAAACTTGGAGAACAGAACTGGAGACAGAATGAAAATGACAAGGAAGACGAGGAAAGACCTTGAGCTGATGTCACATGATTGGGGGGGGGGGGGGGGGGGGGGGGGGGGGGGGGGGGGGGGGGGGGGGTGGGGGGGGGGGGGGGGGGGGGGGGGGGGGGGGGGGGGGGGGGGGGGGACATGGCATGTGTTTGTTGAAGGCCTATGCTCCCTGGGGAGATAAAGGTTATTGACTGACTGATTGAATACACAACTAAAACATTTATTTAAAACTTCAGCAGCCCTACCATCTCGCCTCATTCCCATATTGAGGCACTTCTGAAAACGGCAAAACTGACAGGAGTTTCTGGAGAATTTGTTGATGAAACATATCTGTTGTTCCTTGCAACAGTACTGCAGGTTCTTCTGTACGGAACGCTTGAAGAAGCCTTTACAACCCTCACAAGAATACACTGAGTAATGAAAACCTGAGGCCTTGTCTCCACAGATTAAGCAAGCACCCATGTTGTTCTCGCTGAAGGAAAAACAAATTTGTTAACTATATTAACTTTTGCACTGTGTAGTTCAAGAAGAGAATAGGAATGGCCACTGCTACATTCAACAACATACATGGAGGCATATCTGGAGTCATCCTTGTATGACCACCAGCAACGCACAATGCTACAGTATATGTACGTGGAAGTGAAATGTACGTGGAAGTGAAATGTACGTGGAAGTGAAATGTATGTGGAAGTGAACCTATGTCTGTGAAGCTAATCACACCCTCATTGACTCTTGAAATCATCCACACACTTCCAGGTATTCCTCCTGTGGTGAACTTTGTTGAAAACCCAGCATTATACACTAAGCTTGGAGAAGTCACGAGCTTGGGCGTAATTCTTTGGCTTTGACTTGGTTGACTGCATGCAGAAGAATCTCACTATGGACCCAGTGATGGGCAGGGGAAGCTGAGAAGTGGCTCTGTGCAGGATAGTTGGAGAGCCCCCTTGGATGGCGGGGAATGCACAGTATGCCATGCATTCTTATGCCTAGATTGGGACCAGATGTGACGATCCTTTAAGGGCTTGCACTACAGTGAAAACTAACTTTTGTTCTAATAACATTTTCAAACTTTTTATGTGCTCAATAGACACAGTGTATGTCCATGAACCAAATTCCACAGTTTATTTTGTTAAAAAACATGTGGTTACCATGGTAACCAAAAAAAAAACATCCGCCATATTGGATTTTCACCACTTTTCGAGAGCTAAAAACTTATGTTTCCCATTGACCAAACTTTACCAAATTGCACACACATGTTGTGACTGACAATTAAAACAATTTGTCAGGGGCTTTTTTTGATAAGTTTAAAATTCTATTTTTAATGATTTAAAAAAAAAATACACTATATTTGTATGAAAAACAATGAAAAAAAATATTTTAAAAAATATATCAAAGCAAATTACCAAAATATCAAAAAAAAGCCCCTGTCAATTTAAAGGTATATATGTGTCCTACATGCATGCCAAATTTCAGACTGATCTATTAGATACAGTAGAACTCCATTTATCCGAACCCCAATTATCCGAACATCCAATTATCCGAACACTTTTTCCAGAAAAAAAAAAAATCAGTCTCCACCAGTCACGTTAGACTACAGTTCTGAATCTTTTGATGCGGCAAGCTTCAAATGTGTGCGAACAATTTGTAGACAATGAGATGGGCTAATGGACGGTCGCTTACGTACATGAAGTCAGTTAGATCATAAAGTCCGTTAATATCTGGTTTACCAATCCAGTGTACGTGTGAGTTCTAGGCAGAACACTGGCTAAACAGACAGTTCAACTTAAAATAATTGTGTCTGCTACTACAGCAGAATAATTTTGGTGTACACGTATTTCTCTGTGCGACCTGGCATCTTCCAGTAGGCCTAAAGCATATAAAAGGAACCGCAATGTTTTGTCAATTGAAACGAAAACAGAAATTATCAAGAGACTAGGAAAAGGTGAAACTGTGTCTTCATTTGCGAGGATTTTCAATGTTGAGAAAGCTACCGTCTCTGACATCAAAAGTAACAAGGATAAAATTATGAGTTTTGCATCGAAATTGGATAGTGAAAATGGGTCGAAGAAACATAAAACTATGAGAAATGCGAAAGATTTGAAATTGGAAGAGGCTTTGTATATATGGTTTGTGCAAAGAAGAAGCAAAGGGGAACCTATCTCTGGCTCTCTATTGTGTGAAAAGGCACTTCAGTTCAACAGTCAACTTGACGGTCCTCCTGACTTTAAGGCTAGCCAGGGATGGTTAAGAAACTTTAAATCTCGTCATGGCATACGAGAATTGGAGATTCAAGGGGAATCTTCATCTAGCGATGCAACTGCCGCTGAAAATTTTAAAGAAACATTCTTGGCTTTTTTGGAAGAAGAAGGTTATTTACTCGATGATGTGTATAATGCCGATGAGACTGGCTTATACTGGAAATCATTGCCTCAAAAATCACTTGCATCTCAGCGCGAAGCAGCTGCCCCTGGGTTTAAAAAGTGCAAAGAGAGAGTAACAATTTTGGTAGCCGCGAATGCCAGTGGAAGTCATCGTTTACCGGTGCTAATGATCGGCAAAGCCAAAAAACACGTTGTTTAAAGAATGTGACATGTCTCCCATTGTGCTACAAAGCACAGAAGAGTGCTTGGATGAATAGTGAAATATTTCTTGATTGGTATACAAATCAGTTCATCCCAAATGTGAAGAGGTTGAAAGAACAAGAAAAGAAAACTGGAAAAGTAATTCTTCTACTGGACAATGCACCATCTCATCCAGAGACGGATACATTGAATGCAGTTGATGCAAATTTTAAAGTAATTTTTCTGCTTCCCAATGTAACAGCACTGATTCAACCAATGGATCAGGGTGTTATAGCAAAGCTTAAAAAGATGTACAAGAAGGAAGTCCTGCGTCGTTTATTGTTGGCTGAAGATGAAGAAAGTGTGGTGGCGTTTTCAAAAAAAGCTTAATCTCAAAGACTGCTGCTATATGTAAGCAGACAATTGGCCCACCCTGTCACAAGATACTCTCAACAAGGCTTGGAATAGATTGCTTGGGAAAAAAGGAGGAAATGAAACTACTGCAGTGGACACAAATGATGATTGTATAAATGAAGTTGTGGAACTGTTTCAAGCAATGCCCGGATTTTCGGACTGTGACAAAGATGATGCACACATGTGGCTAGAAGATGATAATGATTCTGGTTTTCAGTTTTTGAATGACGAAGAAATTTTGTCTTTTGTGCAAGAAGAAAACCAAATACATGTAGTGACCGATGATGAAGACTCCTCAGAAGTACATGATGTACTTGTAGATTATGAAGAAAACCCAAAACGTCGACCAAGTCCTGAAGAGGCCTTTATAGCACTAGAAACAGCGATGGCTTGGTACGAGCAAGAAGATGACAGCTGTCCTACACAGCTTCTGCTGTTGAAGAGAATGCGGGACTTATCAGCCAAAAGCAGACTATCCAGTTTGGCGCAAAAGAGGATTCCTCATTATTTTAAATAGTGGGCTACATCTGTGCAAGTACATGTATACGTAAGTTGCGCCTGGTTTTGAATTGTTTGTAATGTTATTTTGAAAACATTTCTCTTTCTTAACAAAAATAATTAATACAAGTAGTACATGCACTGCAGTGTAATGAAAGATTTTGGTGATACAGTGATCTAATACAGTGTGGGTATTATTATTACAGTACAAGTAAATATGTTTTATAGTGTATTTTCCTTGTGATTGTTAATTATTTTTAGAAATATGTGTACATGTACTCGATACATCATGTAATCCAATTATCCGAACATTTGATTATCCGAACAATGCTCGGTCCCATGGGGTTCGGATAAATGGAGTTCTACTGTAGTTTGTAAAAAATAACATTTTTTGTTAATAAAATGTTAGTTTTGAGAAAAATGCATTTTAGTCACCGAATGACTTGTCTTGTCCAATATACTCCATTCTGGGGGGCTGAATGTGTTTAAAATTGTCCAGCACTATATGCTGCACCTCCTTCAGCTTCCTGCAGCTGCTCCTCTTGCCTTTATCTTGCCTAATTTTTCTTCTTTCCTTCTACATGGTAACCAAAAAAAAAAAACAACCGCCATATTGGGTTTTTCACCAATTTTCAAGAGCAAAAATCTTATGTTTACCATTGACCAAACTTGATCAAATTGCACACACATGTTGTGACTGACAATTAAAACAATTTGTCAGGGGCTTTTTTTGATAAGTTTAAACTTCTATTTTTAATGATTTTTTTAAAAAATACACTATATTTGTATGAATAACAATGAAAAAAAAATATTTAAAAAAATATATCAAAGCAAATTACCAAAATATCAAAAAAGACCCCAGTCAATTTAAAGGTATATATGTGTCCTACATGCATGCCAAATTTCAGACTGATCTATTAGATAGTTTGTAAACAATAACATTTTTTGTTAATAAAATGTTAGTTTTAAGAAAAATGCATTTTAGTCACCGAATGACTTGTCTTGTCCAATATACTTCATTCTGGGGGGCTGAATGTGTTTAAAATTTTCCAGCACTATATGCTGCACCTCCTTCTGCTTCCTTTAAAATTCTATTTTTAATGATTTAAAAAAAAAATACACTTTATTTGTATGAAAAAAAAATGAAAAAAAAAATATTTAAAAAAATATATCAAAGCAAATTACCAAAATATCAAAAAAGCATGTGACAATTTAAAGGTATATATGTGTACTACATGCATGCCAAATTTTAGACTACTCTGTTAGATAGTTTGTTAGTAATAAAATTTTGGTTAATAAAATGTTAGTTTTAAGAAAAATGCATTTTACTCACCGAGTGCCTTGTCTTGTCCAATATACTCCATTCTGGGGGGCTGAATGTGTTTAAAATCCTCCAGGACTATATGCTGCACCTCCTTCAGCTTCTTGCAGTTCCTCCTCTCGCCTTTGTCTTGCCTCTTGCCTAATTTTTCTTCTTTTTACAAGTTTGTCAGCCTCATGTTTCTGGCTGTTGGCCAGACGTTTCCTCAGTCGCACCTGTCCAAGGCGTATTGAGTTTGTTCCAGATGCTTGACCACACAGCCTTTTTATTTCTGCACTGGCTGATGGACCAAAGTTGAACTCTCCAATGGCCACAAGGACACTGAATTTGGCTTTTTTTAATGACACAAATTTCCGCTTGCTGCAACGACTCCATATAACATTGTGTAGGCTTTCATTTGCATTTTGTGTAGCACCTAGCTGACATCGCTTCAGCAAATGCTGATCAGTAAGACGCTCATAAATAGGGGCTAAGTGCTTATGGAGCAGGTTGTAGTCTAGCGGAGTGTGAACCTTGGTCTCGTGTGGTCCGGCAGCTTCTCCTTTGGCGATGGAAGCCTGATAGAAACACCAGGAGTCTTTGCCTGGGGGACACAAATTATGTTGGGGTTTGTCGTTTGTCGAATACCCATGGTAGAGAGAAGCCATGATGGCTTGTTTCATCTCTGGGGCTGTACTATGCTTGCGGATGGCCCTGGTGTAGTAAATACACAATTTTCGTATGGCATTTTGGGTTAGACGACCACGGCCATTTCCCCCAAGGGTGACTTTTTGTTTCCTGCAGTCAGTAATCAGTGTCCTCAGTGCAGTGCCTAATCGCTTTGCAACATGGTTGACGCACTCTTCTTTGGTTATGTCAACTTCTGGTCCATACGGTTTGATGTCGCAGAGTCTGTTGTAGGCCTTGGAATCGCCATCTGATAGCAAAACAGTGTAGCGTAGCTTGTGATTTGCGACTGAACGAAGAAAGAGAACTTCACAGGCTTTTACCTCCATCATTCCGGCTGACCCTTCGTAATTACAGCAGCAGTCCTTCTGATGCTCTGCTTTCCATTTTTCAAATTTGTCAGGCTGATTTTTTAGTTGCCACTGTCCAGTAGTCTCACAGGTGTGACAGAAGGAAGACATAACATGCGTATCGATGACCATGCCAGTCAAGATGTCAATAACACTGCCAACACCTATCAGTGACTTATGACCTCTAGTTAGCCATGTTGCATCAAAGCTGACAGCGATGTCAATGACTTCTTTTTTATTAATGGTACGATGCTGACTCTTAGCGTGTTCAGCTCGGACGATGCTGACGGAACGTTGAAATACTGTAGAGTGCATGGTATCCAAATGATCAAAAATTTGATCTGCATATTTATGAAATGTTTTCTGGTGCAGGCCAGGGAGGTCTAGGTTCTCACAGAAGAGATTAAATGTATATGGGCCCATTCCAGACATGAGGGCACCAAGAACAGCAGATTTGTTGATTGCATGTCCACGAGGGCCGCGGCCTGCTGGTTCCCTCTCGGATGTGTACGTTCTAGAAATTGCTTTTTCACATGTGTGACACACAACTTCCAGGAAGAGAGAGAAACCTTTAGACTTGGTGTTGTCAGTTCTTGTTTGCAATGTGCTTTGCTTACACAAATTGCAACATACATTTTTAAGAAGGTTGTTGAAGAAAGAAATATCGACAATGGTTTTTATACGTAGGTTTAGGCTGAGCGCAGACAGTATTATGAGATTCAACATTCTTGCTCGTGCTCAAGCTAATTTTTATATCAGATCGACTTGGGCCAGGCACTGGATCTGCAATGTGAACCATGGGCCTATCGATTAGTGGGATGCAGAAATTCCACGTTGTTTGTGTATTATTCACCGCTAATTCTGTCTTACCTTTACCACTAGTAGAAATCACACACTGTCGACGCAACCTGGCAGCAGATATTTGCTTAGATCTCTTACTTATTCTTCCCATTTTGAAGTAATAGAACACAATTCACTGAAATTTAAACAAGAAAAATATCGAATTTGAAGCAAACAATAATTGTTGACGGGCGGAAATGGCTGTTGCTTCTTCCACGTTGCGCACGCAGCCAAAATGTTGTTATGACCAATCAAAACAGTTGTTTACAATTGTGTCTTCAATGAGTCGGGAATGAGGGAATGAGGTCACCACGTGACAACTCCTTATAAGGCAATTAGCGTAAAATTACAGAAATTTTTAAACACAATTCACTCAGAGCTATGAGAAAAAATAGTTTCGAATTTGCGATATTACGGCAGACAATGAAATTCCCTGTGTATCGATACCAAATAGTTCCCGATATGGACAGGGTAACTAAGGTATTATTTACCGACAAATCTTCCATTTTCGGCACAAATTTGCAAATCATAGCTGGGGGTGGGTACAGAAAATATGCTTTTTGATACATCAAATGCATTTTTTATGTTATAAAACCTAGCTCATTCGATTCCTCGATGATTATTTAATAAAATAAGCTCAAAAGTAAAAAATCGATATTTTGTACGTAAAATCGAGTTTCCACTGTAGTGGACGACCTTAAATGCAAGCCAAGCTGGAGAAACTGGAGCTCATGACTTCAACTCAACACGTTTCGGAATGTCAGAAAAACCAAAGGAAAAGCCTAGATCTACAGTGTAGATACTACCAAGGAGTCTTCAGCTTGGTACTGGCTGCTAAAAAGCAAGAAGCTCAGCAGCCCTAGTTAAACAACAACAACATTCAACAACATGAGACAGATACTAACATCTAAACAACTAACTCACAAATTAAAACTGAGAATCATCAAATGCTATATATATTCTTCATTACTGTATGGTGTAGAAACATGGACAATGAATACACAATTAGAAGAAAGAATTGAAACACTTGAGATGTGGATATATAGAAGAACAGAGCACAGGAACCAGACAAGTGATGAGAAGAAGATGATGGCGATGGATAGGACACACACTGAGGAAATCTGCTGATAGCATTACAAGGCAGTCTTTGTTCTGGAATCCTCAGTGCAAGAGAGGCAGAGATAGACCTGTTTCTTCACTTTGATAATAATAAAAATGTGTACACGCAGACATGATGTATGTGTACGCATACAAAGTTTTTTTCAGCATAATACAATCATTCACTACTCATCAGGGTGCACACACAAGTTTTTTTTAAAGGTTAATACAATCTTTCACTAACCATTAGTGTATATACACACACACACGTGTACACATTTTTAAGCACTTCTTAGCATAATACAATCTTTCACTAACCATCAGTGTACACACACAGTTATTTTTAGCATAATACAATCTTTCACTACCCATCAGTATAGATACAGAGTTATTTTTAGCCCAATACAATCTTTCATTACCCATCATTGTACACACACAGTTATTTTTAGCATAATACAATCTTTCATTACCCATCAGTGTACACACACAGACAGATATTTTTAACATAATACAATCTTTAACTACCCATCAGTGTACACACACACAGTTATTTTTAGCATAATACAATCTTTCATTACCCAGCAGACTACACACACACAGGTATTTTTAGCATAATACAATCTTTCACTACCCATTCAGTGTACACACACAGTTATTTTTAGCATAATACAATCTGTCATTACCCATCAGTGTACACACACAGTTATTTTTAGCATAATACAATCTTTCACTACCCATCAGTGTACATACACAGTTATTTTTAGCATAATACAATCTTTCACTACCCATCAGTGTACACACACAATTATTTTTAGCATAATACAATCTTTCATTACCCAGCAGATTACACACACAGGTATTTTTAGCATAATACAATCTTTCACTACCCATCAGTGTATACACACAGTTATTTTTAGCATAATACAATCTTTCACTACCCATCAGTGTACACACAGAGTTATTTTTAGCATAATACAATCTTTCATTACCCAGCAGATTACACACACACAGGTATTTTTAGCATAATACAATCTTTCACTACCCATCAGTGTACACACACAGTTATTTTTAGCATAATACAATCTTTCATTACCCATCAGATTACACACACAGGTATTTTTAGCATTACAATCTTTCACTACCCAGCAGATTACACACACACAGGTATTTTTAGCATAATAAAATCTTTCATTACCCATCAGATTACACACACACACACAGGTATTTTTAGCATAATACAATCTTTCACTACCCATCAGATTACACACACACAGGTATATTTAGCATAATACAATCTTTCACTACCCATCAGTCTACACACACACACAGGTATATTTAGCATAATACAATCTTTCACTACCCATCAGTCTACACACACACACTGGTATTTTTTAGCATAATACAATCTTTCACTACCCATCAGAATCAAGAACAGAATCCTCCTGAATCTCCACCTTTCTGTCTCTAGACGTCGGTGGCGGCATCATCGTAGGGGAACCGGTCAAAGATCCCACAGCGGAAGATGCAAAAGTCACACGGCCCACAATTGAGTTTGAACCAAGCTGCTGTGATAGAGATGATCCCTGCTCGCTGTCAGTAAAATCCTGACCAAAGAACAATAACAACTTTCAAACAAATGTTACTCACAAGAGAAGGAGATTAAGGAGCCGAAACACTTGATCGATGGAGGGCCGCTTCTGATGATCAGACAGTCCTGCATAGAGTTTCCTAACATAGTGTGAAATCCTCACCATAATTTTCCTTTGATGCTCCCGACAGAGCATGGAGGAGCCAAAACTGTTGATGATCCCCTTGCAGCTGTGGTTTCTGTGGCAATGTGTTTTACATGATGAGGTTGCCAGCCTCAAGCACAACCTCATATTAGTCCCCTGGTACGGCATGCCTGAGGGTGCAGTAGTCCTATACTTGCTCTGTCTCTTCAGAGTTGCCAGGGAAATATACGGGCATAGTGTGAAATACAGTCAATCCTCGCTATTCGCGGGGGTAAAGTTCCTTGAAAATCATGTGAATACGGAAATACACAAATATTTTTTTTTTAACGTACGCCCGCTATTACTCGAGGCGAGAATCTCCGGTTAGTATATCTAACCTGAGACTGATTTTTAAGTGAGTATCCCCTTTTCCCCTGTACAATGACAGGTGTCCACTCACCATTCAGGCAGATACTCGCCGTCTTCGGAGGGTACTCATTAGAGCTGGGTCGGCTCAGGAGCCGCCAGTCCCTGGTTGACGACACACCTTCAAATGTTTTCGCCCAGGGCTCGAATTAATCCAGTCCAAGTCTCGGCCGACAACACTTCTTCAAATGTACTCACCCGGGCTTGAACATGGATCACCCGATTGCCAGCGCAGTGTGGTAACCATTACACCAGCGTGGCTCCCACCCATGAATGTGGAACCATTGATCCTATGGGGAAAGAACAACTGAAAGAGTTGCTCAGCCTAGGAACTGTCCAACATCACGCAAGAAACCAAGTAAACGAGCAGGAGAAATGAGCATTAGGACCTACAAGCTGAGAGAGCCAGAAATTAAGACCAGATATCAGGGGCTTATTGCTGCAGCGGTGAGCAACACAGAAGAACGACCTGATGACTTGGAAACCCTCTGGATTAAATTCAAGGATATCATAAAGACAGCTGCTGCAGAAGCATACGGTGAAGTCCGACTTGGGAACAAGAGAAAGAGGACACCTTGGTGGACAGAGGAAGTCAAAGAGAAAATAAGAGAGAAGAAAATGGCATGGAAACAATACTTAGGAGCTGTCGTAAATTTATTTTGAGAGAAAAGAGTCGTAGAAATAGTGGTCCGGTTTAGAGTGGAAAATGATGATGGAAAGCTCAGTGATAGAAAATGTAGAGATTTAATAGTTACTTCACAGCGTGCTGGAGGAGAGTAAAGACAGACTTATTTACGACAAATCGTGTCTCTCAATCTTCTCTTTCACTCTCCTGGTCAAACAATTATTTGCCAGTTTTCCAGACTCGCATCTGCGCGCACACCGATTCGGTGTTTTCAAACACACACACGACGTTGATACAAACTATATTAAACGAATAGGGGAAAAGTTGGGCTTTGGGTATATCCAACACATAGAACTAAATGAGTTTAGGTGATTTTATTCACTTTAAACATCAATCACTAAAAATATCAGATATTACATAAATTATCATAAGTACACAAATGCAAATAACAAATTTGGGAGGGGTGAAGAAGATTGGTATCGACTAAGCCCTTCCCGCTTATTAGACAAAGACAAACCCAGTCCAGAGATAGATAATATCAGGAACACGGGTACGTTAACCTAACAGTAAAGTTAATTACTCTGAAAGAGGTGTTACCAAGTTAGGTATAAGTGATAGAAAAAAAAAAAACTGTTCTTCCCAGCTGTTTTTCCCTTTACTAAGCAAATGGAAAGGAGGTGGTTTTAAACAGAGTTAACAAATTATCAACTATCCCACTTAAAGGAACAATGTAGGGTATACAGAAAAGATATATGTTACCAGGTAAGCAAGTTAACAAAATGGTCACACAAAAGAATTAATTTCCTGTCATTCATACACGCGCTAGCAAAGGCCTTCACTCATCTTGCTCTCACTTACCGATTGTGAAAAAATCTTGCACTCCATAGAATAACACAACAGCAGTTACACCTCAACTAAATGTATGAGTGTTTGTTCAAGTTCTAGCCCCAGATTATCGGGTAGGCGGTCAGCACATAAAAGGATCCCGTAATCGCTGGAAAATGAATCTGTAGTTGTGTCTCTTTTCTTAATAACAGTTTCTATGGGAGGGCACGGTCTCTGATACCGGGGTGAGGATGGTGTGGTCTATTTGACTATGCCGCTGATAATAAAATTCTTACGCGTGCTGGTACACTTTATCCGTGAGGTATGGTTTAAGTCCAGTGAGAAAACTAGTCACATCACTGTTCAGGAAATTATGAATTATCTCTCTGTGTCAGTAAACTAACAAAGCTCGGGCCAGTGTTCTTCTTCCCGTTACGACTTAAGTTGTTTGATGGTGCGTTAAATTTGTCTTTGGGTGTGCTTTCTTTGCTATAAGTTAGATAGCGGAATTCCAAACATAGAATCGCCTCAAAGATTAAAAATTTACACAGTCTCAACAAGTTCTGCGTCAGGGGAACTCTACACACTGTTTATGCTTTGCTTTGCTTAGATTGATTTCTTTATTGCTTTCTTAATGCTGGGATCGCACAGGTTACGATCACTCTGTATGAAAGAAAAAAAAGACATGTAATATACCGAAAACAAATAACCTTCTAAAGCGCGATGAATTTCCCGTTAAGCCTATAATACACTAGAGTATTTAATTATGTATTTAATAAACACTGCGCGAATTCTAGTGGTTAAAAACCCACGTCTATAAAACTAGGACTTAACTGAATTTATTAATTATAAATTCCTTCGCGACTTTAAAAGTTAATTTAAGCATCTATTATCTTTTGAAATAATATAATAGATAGATCATTATATTTAAAACTGGAACTCTTGAGATGGTTTAATTAAATAGATTTAAATTAACACAAAATCCCTTGAAATAGAATGACTAGACCACTGATCACTTTACACAATATATATTTTACCGCTTTGCACAGAATTAGAAATCACTGCAAATATATATAAAATCCAGGGGAAAATCTATAACAAGATTTCAATAAAGCTAGTGCTTCTGTAAAGGTCTGGCCAGCGAGTGATAACGTGTCTAGTTCTACATGGTCTATTTAGCTAAAATGAAATGTAAGTTGAGTGGGTGTTGCGGGGCTTTATACGATTCACTTCTTTTATTGTTGTTGCGGCCCCGTCTTCTATTTCAGTGGTCGTTGTGGAAAGCCACCGTTCTCATTGATTCAATAAGCTTCTTAGTTCTGGTCATTTGATTCATTAATTCTTGATCGTGCTATTGTTGGAATAGTTACGCGAATGTGAGTTAATACTTTCTGTCTGTCACAAGGTTTGAACTCAGTATCATAATTGTTGAATTTGTAACTTCAATGAACGTGATAAGTCTCTTCTCGAGTCCACACAATTTTTAATATACATTTCAAACAGTAGACAGTCCATGGAGGTTGATTATGAAAACATTA
The DNA here is from genome assembly GCA_024509875.1 of Oreohelix idahoensis. Lineage (NCBI taxonomy): Eukaryota > Metazoa > Mollusca > Gastropoda > Stylommatophora > Oreohelicidae > Oreohelix > Oreohelix idahoensis. The sequence goes on from JAMPIV010007730.1 coordinate 299,883, forward strand.
TATATTAGAATTGAATCATACATCATAAATGCTATCCATGCATTATAGTCCTGGTCCAATAATATGCAACACTATAGTCAGAACGTCGTAACTATATGTACGCGCGGTTGGGACATCCAACGGCCGACAATGAGATTAGACGTCTGGCGATATAAAACGAATGTGGACCATAATTTCATCCTTCCTTGACTTTAGTTAAAATTACTAACCTCGATACATTCCTCTCTTCATAAGAATATCGGACTGACCCATGTCCGTACTGCAATAACATATGTGCGGCAATATCATGCCTACCACTGGAAGGATTATAGGACACGTCTTATCCGTTTGACGGTCATCTAAGAAAAGGGTCTGGTAACCTAGTCACGGTGCGTGACATACCAACGCATACACGTCATAATCAATCGTGTGTATCGCGTACACTAACTAACAATTATTTACATTATATTAAACATAGTCACCTATTAATCTTATGCTGTTAACCTCTAGCAGACCATGCCAATAAAATACCTTAACAATTCCCTGTCCACTGGGGGAAAAAAAAATCTATTAGATAGATTTTTTTTAACAAAAACCCATCTGAAAAAAATACCAATATGTTAACAATATCAAAAAAAAAAAAATTTAACGAGATTGCGGCATATGGCCTACGACGTTCTGTCTAGAACCAATGTCGTGGTCATGTCGACTAACCAATAGTCATGTAATATATTCATTATTTATATCATAAATAAATATAAATGGTAATAAGAACTAAAAGAGAATGGTAATGTCGATCTCTAATTAAATAATTAATTAACTTAAAATATGTCGTGATAAAATGTCATGTCAGACTAATTTAAAGTGTTAAAATTAAACTAAATAACTATACTAGGTATGGAATAAGAATAAGTTGTTGAAAATCTAATGTAAGAAAAATGAGAGGATCTGTTAAAGAAAGACATAATAACGAATAAAGAATAAATTAGAGAAAGAAAAAAAAAATGATGTATAAATTTAACTAAGTTATGTGTGTTGAACATCAAGTAAGTGTAGTATTAAGTTATTAATACCTTTCTAACTAATTTAAACAATAGTATGCAATATAATCATGTAATTCTAAGAATATAATCAAAGAATTATGTGAGTTTTCTTTTCTTTCTTTCATTTTTTTAAGTTTCATTCATTTTTTTAAAATTCAACTCACTTGTCATTTTAATGTGGATTAGTTTTAAAGAATAAATTAAAGTAATTAACATTGGATATGAAGATCCATTCGTAGTCTTGATCCTTGAATTTCCATTAGACAAAATGTTCAAGTATTCTGAATCACGTTATATAACGAATTAGTTCGACTGGAATGTCATTTATTTTCTCCGAAGTGTTTTGAAACAATGTTGTGACAAATGTAAACCAGGAAAGTCCCGGTGTAAAGACGAATATAGTGTCAACTGATTGCAGTCACTTTGCGTATAATTTGCCTATAGAAAGCAGCTGAGTAAATGGTTCATTCATGTGTCAAAAAGCAACGATGGTGCTATGTTCTTTGATTAAGTTTCTCTGTACATAGTATTGTCTTTGCGACAAACAACGTAAATTAGGAATCGACATCATTAGGATTTCGAGATAATGTATCTGCCAAGATGTTGTCGGATCCTGTGATGTACTCGATTGAAAACTCGAAGGGTTGGAGGAGTATAGCAAATCTGGTCAATTTTGGACTCTTGTGATTTGCTCGTTGTAGTGATGCTACGGCCCTTTGATCGGTTTGTACTACAAAAGGGGCTCCCAGTAGGAATTTTTCTAGTTTGGTTATCGCCCACACGACGGCTAAGAGTTCGCGATCAACCGTAGAGTACTTCACTTCTGGTGGTTTCAGTTTTCGTGACACGTACAAGTTTGGATGGAGGATGTCGTCATGGTATTGGAGCAAACATGCGCCAATTCCGTAGTTACTCGCATCTGTACGAAGAATGAACTTTTTAGAAGCATCAATTAATCTCAAAATAGGTGGATTTGAAAATATAGAAATTATTTGCCGAAAAATTCTGTCACATTCGTCAGTCCATGTCACTTTCACTGGCATGTTCTTCTTTAGTAATGAGGACAATACAGCAGTGATGGATGACAAGTTAGGTACGAATCTACTGTAATATTGGACTAGACCTAACAAGCTTCTCACTTGTTTCTTCGTTTGAGGAACGGAAATGTTTAAAATTTTTGAAACTGTACTGGGTAATGTTCGGATATATCCAGCTCCAATAATGTGACCCAAAAAAGTGATCTCATGAAATGCTACCTGTAATTTTGTAGGTTTAGCAGTTAACTTGTACCTTCTCAAGGTATCAAAAACGTATCCAAGACCCAAAAAATGTTCCTCAAAAGATGAACTAAACAAGCATATGTCATCTATATATGTAATAATGTCTGGTCTACCTGAAAAAAAATGTGTCGCATCATGCGAACAAAGGTAGCTGGAGCGTTAACCAGCCCAAAAGGCATCACGTTCCACTGGTATAGACCTAGCGGAGTTGAAAACGCTGTGTAGTATTTTGCTTTTTCGGTTAGTGGTATCTGCCAATAACCTTTAGTTAAGTCTATCTTAGTAAATATAGTTGCTGTCGATAGACGTGGCAGTAAGTCATCGAGAAGTGGATGTGGTTCGCTATCAACTATCGTTTGTGCATTTAATTTTCTATAGTCGACGCATAGTCTAATGTTATTGTCCTTCTTTCGGACAATAACTAATGGAGAAGAAAATGGGGAATTACTAGTTTCGATAATTCCTAAAGATAACATCTGTTCAAGTTCCTTAGTAGTTTTAGTAAGAAAGTGTATAGGAACAGAATAAGGATGTACCCGAATTGGAGTATCCTCGTTAAGAGTGATGTCATGATTAATGACTGATGTGCGACCTGGAACATCGGTCAACACATCTGGATAAGATTGTAGCAGATCAGCAATCTTTTGATGCTGTTGCGGTGTAACCGACGAAGAGATGGTTACGTCCCGCCAAGATTCGCTAGATTGTACTACAGGTACAGGTAAAGCTAACTGTACCTCAGGAAAAGAAGATTCTTCTTCCTGGATAACGGATAAATTAGAATAGTGACATGTAGGTCTGAAAGTGTCATCTAATTCATGAAAAATAGCTTGTAGATGTTCAGGTCGAGTATGAAATTGCTTGAGCATATTTATGTGAAATATTTTGTGATGTCCCTTAATGTCCAGGACATAATCAACATCAGAAATCTTATTGATAACCTGGTAAGGACCATTCCACGAGATTAGTAGTCTATTATTGTTATGTGGCAATAACACATAAGCTTGATCTCCTGGAAATAATTGACGTAATCGTCTATTACTGTTTTGGAAAGTTCTAGCTTTCTCTTTCGCAGCCTCAGATGAAGCTGTTGCCATTTGACAGGCATCAATAATGTTATTCCGGAGATTAATTACATATTCATAGGATGACTGAGTGTCCTGAGTCATCTCAGAATCGATTAATAAATCTTTATCAGTCCCATAGGACCTCTTGGAGGAGCGCCAAAGACTAAATGAAACGGAGAGAAGCCAGTTTGTTCATTTGGCACCTCTCGATAAGCGAATAACACCGCTGGTAGCACTCTGTCCCAGTCCTGTGGATGGTTAACTGTAACTTTATGTAGCATTTGTTTGAGTGTACGGTTAAGTCTTTCTACAGCACCATTACTCATTGGGTGATAAATGCTGCTGAGGTTTCTATCTATTTGCCAAGTCTTCATTACCTCCGTCATAGTCTCAGATATAAATTGAGAACCATGATCTGACAAAAGTTTTCTAGGAAAACCTACTCTAGAAAAGATCAAGTGTAGTGCATCAGCTACATCTGTGGTGGTGGTTGTTTTTAATGGGATGGCTTCTGGCCATCGTGTGCATAAATCGATGCAAGTGAGAATAAACCTATGTCCTCTGGCTGATGGTAAAAGTGGGCCAATGATATCAATGGCCATTTTGTCGAAAGGTCTCACCGATATATCACAAGCCTGAATAGGCGCCGTGTGAAAGGCTCCCCGTGCTTTCACTTCTTGGCATATCGTACAGGAGCGTACGTACTGTGAAATATCTCGTGATACTCCCGGCCAAAAAAAAGAAGATAATACTCGTGAACGTGTACGAGTATAACCCATGTGACCTGCACACTTAGAATCATGTGCATGTTGAAGTATGTACCGCCTAAAAGCAAAAGGTACCATGACTTGTTGTCTTATCTGAGTTTTATCCATAAAACATCTTAATAAAATGTCATTTTTAATACTAAACCACTGACTATAATTTATGTTCCTAGAAAGATTGTCATCTTTGTTGACCAGCGTAAAAAATTTTGTTAGTGACCTGTCTTCCCTCTGTTTTGCAGCAAATGATACTCGGTCAATAGCAGAATGAATCTCGATATTTTCATGATCATTTGTTTCCTTGTTTTCCGTGTCTATAGTCTCTAATTGTTTTGTATGTGCTCTGGTTATTGCTGCATTTCCGATGTATAGATTATTTTTTTCCCATTGAATAATCTCATCTGGTGTGCAATCTTTACTCCCGTGTATGCATCCCACCATAAGGTCGGCAATTGGGTTTCTTAACATGCATGCTTTAACATTGCCTGTGAAGAAAGGTGTCTCAATGTAAATAATAGCTGTTGGATAATATTCTATGGTTCCCCCAAAAGTCATGCACCTGACATGTTCTCCAGTTGCACAATTTGGATGAACAAGTGTCTGACGGATTCCGATCGTGGTCGATCCCGAATCTCTTAAGACTGAGACGATGGATCCATTAACTTTTCCTCTGTTGAAGATCAGTGATCCTGTTCCGTCATTGACTGCTAGACTGACTTCTGGTAGAATATGACCGCAGTTCAGAACTGTCTCTTTTGCTTTCTGAAATATAAGATTACATGTTGGGCAACTATTTGCCACGTTATAATTCATTGCAAAACAAGTAGACGATGACTGTATTTTGTTATCAGTAGTTGAACTCTGAACCCTAGGGGTTGTAGCAGTAGTAACAGCTGCCCCTGTATTATGGTTATAAGTTGTCGATCTACGAGAATGAGAACGATGACGAGAATAATTAGATGAATTATCCCGTTGTCCTCTATTGTAACTGTTATCTCGATGTCTCGAGTTATAATTATCGCTATTGTTCCACTTGTAATCATTATTATAGTTATATGATCGATTATAACTTGAGTTACGTGGATTACTGTTATTTCTTGACTGAGGTGAATAGTTTCTGGTTTGTTGTCGTCCTCTATTAAAGTTATTGTTAAAGTTATTCTGTCCCTTATGAAAATTAATGTCATAGTTTCCTTTGAACCTACCCCTGTCTACACTGTGTGTTCTAGGTTTGTTATGATTATGATATGCCATATTGGAGGCTACAGGAAGTGGTTCTCTTATCAATGTGCCAGAAATATTAGCATTCGGATGAGCTGTGCAGTAATTTAAAGAAATTTTTTCTAACTCATCAATAGATTCTGGTTTTCTTTCTTGCAGATAAGCAAAGAATGGTGGGCTGACAGACGATAATACTTTATCCCTCAATAACAAATCGACTAACTTGTCGTAGGATTTGTTGACACCTGCCAGTTCAACCCATCTGTTAAAAGTATTGCGTATGTTAGCAATAAAACCTGTGAAATCTCTATTGTTATCTGGCAACAAACTTTTAAAACGCAATCTACATGCCTCTTCGTTCAAGTGGAAACGACGTAGTAACAACGTCTTAATGGCCTCATAGTCTGTTGATAGTGTTGGATCTATATTTTGTGCTGCACTTGCAGGTTCGCCATCTAGAAATTCCTTAAGTTTCAGTGCCCATGCCGCTTTGTCAAGGTTATTCACCTTACATATGTCCTCAAAGCGCGCGAGCCACGATGAAAGGTCATCTACGTGTAACTTGAATGGAGGCAGCTTAAAGTAATAATTACCTTTAAGTCGTGTGGATGAAGATCCAGATTGAGCAGTATCATTTTGGGTTGCTGCAGCGCCCTGTGAATTAAGTTTTGCTGTTTCTAATTTAAGTCGTTGCAATTCCATTTCTTGCTGCAGTATGATTTCTTGTCGTTTCAATTTATTCTCTTCTTCAATCCGTAGGATTTCATCTCTTGCTATCTTTCTTTCTTCTTCTTGTCTTAATTCTGCCTTCTTTTCCGCCTGTTTTCTTTCAAGTTCTTCCATCTCTGCTTTATATTTTGCAAATTCAGCCAATGCATAAGCCTCGAGAAGTTCTCCTTTTTTCCCAAAATCTTTACCATTTTTAATAAAATAGTCTAAGTTAAGCATCTTGACGTTAATATTGTACGTAATGGTTATGTAATAATCACCAATAAATTTTAAGTAATTATTATACTTATTCAATTTATGAATAGTCGATATAAACAATCATAATATTATTGAACTTAATCTGGGAATGTTCAATTTAATTAATTGTAATATTATCTAACTATTATTTGTAGATTCCCATACATAGACATACTATGTTGGGAAAATATTACATATATACTCGTTAATATATCATAAATAGTTATGATATTTATCTATTTCGGGTGCTGAATTACTATCATGCACCTAATAATAAATAGTATTATTCCTCAAGTATTATATCATTCAGTCAGTGATATGTGCTAAGTAAATCATTTAGTAATGGAAAAAATGTACCAAATAATATACACTATGTCCTTTATATGCAGGACAGACTAAAAAGTCAAATTATTTTATAAATATATATTATTATTATATTATGCCTTAATCATGAGCTATAAAGTGCATCGCCCATTTCTTGGACTACCACTGCAAATTGGTGCAAAGTCCCTAATTCTCCTTAAAAGTCATTAAATTTTAATTATATTCATATACACTCTTATTAAGCAAGAAATTATATTATTAGTGTTAAATCATGAACAGATGAAATGAGGACATACGATACGATGGGTAAACCAAGGATAAACAAACCATATTATCACGAAACAAGACGTTTCTACAATAAAAATTGATATTATGAAACCAAATCTGCAAACCGGAAATATAGAGTAGGGTGAAGGTTAACTGAATATAGAGTTAAATCTGCGTACACAAAAATTAATGACGCAAACATGGACTCATTGACGGTTATACAAAAAAAAAAATGAACTGAATAATAGCAAGATCAGAAAGAACAAGATAGATTACTAACATTGTTACCAAACTAAATAGAATTTAAACTGAATACGATAAAATACACCGATTATTTCACCAAACTAGACATCTAACATATACTGTGAATTAAATGCAGTCCCGAACGAAACAAGCCCCGGAAATGTCATCGACGCGTTCTCCGCGAAATGCGATTTAATTCACTACCCTAAAGACCGTTCAGAATGAATATCGGCAATCCGTAGAGCCATAATTTATTCATTCTGAATCTCCACTCCAACCTCCCACAAATTAGGCACAGCACAAACAATGAAAACAAATATACAAAATGTGAATTAGACTCAGTGATGTTTCTTATGAATGACAACAGTCACGAACTGAGACTTATCTTTTAACCCGTCGTCCGATGCGATCTTCACCAACGGCCTAGACTAGAGGATAGGACTGTTTGCTCCTTGTTGGTAAATAATGTCTTTTCAATCCTATGATCTACTGAGAAGTTGTATTCTTGAATGAAACATTAGGTGAGCTGGCATCGTCCTTCGATCGTTGGCTTGTACACGGAATATTGTGACGTCACTGATTTTTGCATAGTTACACAAGCCATGTCATGTTCGGAATCATGTGACTTGAACGTTTTCTTGTAATCGTAAACAGTCCGTGAAAGTATGTAAACAAGAAAAAATTTCTTTCTTCCTTCGTTCCCCAGCAATGGCAACCACTTTGTTGCGGGGCTTTATACGATTCACTTCTTTTATTGTTGTTGCGGCCCCGTCTTCTATTTCAGTGGTCGTTGTGGAAAGCCACCGTTCTCATTGATTCAATAAGCTTCTTAGTTCTGGTCATTTGATTCATTAATTCTTGATCGTGCTATTGTTGGAATAGTTACGCGAATGTGAGTTAATACTTTCTGTCTGTCACAAGGTTTGAACTCAGTATCATAATTGTTGAATTTGTAACTTCAATGAACGTGATAAGTCTCTTCTCGAGTCCACACAATTTTTAATATACATTTCAAACAGTAGACAGTCCATGGAGGTTGATTATGAAAACATTATATATTAGAATTGAATCATACATCATAAATGCTATCCATGCATTATAGTCCTGGTCCAATAATATGCAACACTATAGTCAGAACGTCGTAACTATATGTACGCGCGGTTGGGACATCCAACGGCCGACAATGAGATTAGACGTCTGGCGATATAAAACGAATGTGGACCATAATTTCATCCTTCCTTGACTTTAGTTAAAATTACTAACCTCGATACATTCCTCTCTTCATAAGAATATCGGACTGACCCATGTCCGTACTGCAATAACATATGTGCGGCAATATCATGCCTACCACTGGAAGGATTATAGGACACGTCTTATCCGTTTGACGGTCATCTAAGAAAAGGGTCTGGTAACCTAGTCACGGTGCGTGACATACCAACGCATACACGTCATAATCAATCGTGTGTATCGCGTACACTAACTAACAATTATTTACATTATATTAAACGTAGTCACCTATTAATCTTATGCTGTTAACCTCTAGCAGACCATGCCAATAAAATACCTTAACAGTGGGACATGATAAACTTGACAGCTTATTTGATCTCACGAACTTTTGGGGATCTGACCGCCAAATCAAGAGAAAAAGCCGCCCCCTGGTCTTCGTATCCGCTCGCTGCTGCCCGTTTCGCTTTCCCCCGTTCGCTCGGTTCCTCGATTGACACCGAGACGCGAAATTAGCGGCAAGCAACTGCGTCTCGTATCAGGGAAAACTACTGTCTTTGATAGCGCCGATAGTCTCCCCTAAGATCCCTCGGTCTGTCTCTTTGATCTCGTCGCTGTATCCTACATGAGTCCCGGTGGAATGCGTTCTGGCAAACGAAAAGTTACAACAAATGTTCAGGGGTTCTAATGTTATGAAAAGCTAAAGGTCCCTTTAAATCATCCATCATATCAGGGAAAATTCACTAGTCAAACTAGACGTATGTCACAATCGTCCCCACTTTTAGACATGAAACCATTTTTCATGTTTTCATTTTTGACAATGGAGGTGACCTGATTGGTGATTTTAGGATGAGTGGTATCTTCAGTTTGCTCTTCTTCCTCTGTAGACCAGTTTCTACTCAGAAAATCAGCCCCGACATTCTGTCTTCCCGGAATATATTCCACTTTGAAATAATAAACGCTTAAAAGAAGCGCCCAACGCATGATCCTTGCGTTAAATTCTTTATTGGCACCAAGAAATGCTAACGGAGCGTGGTCTGTTTGCACCGTGAACGATGTACCATAAAGAAACTCATGATGGCGTCTGATACCGTCAATCAGAGCAAGACATTCCCTTTCAACTACGCTGTAGTTCCGTTCCGCTTTATTTAATTTCCGACTGCCATAGGCAACTGGAAATAGCATGTTCAGGTCACTGTCATCGGCTTGAAGCAGTGTTGACCCGATGCCCTGACCTGACGCGTCGACTCTCAGTACAAAAGGTTTCTTGAGGTCAGGCAACCTCAAAATGGGGTATGCAGACAACTGTCCTTTCAAAGTGCTATACGCGTGTTCGCACTTTTGATCCCATATGACCTTATCAGGACAACCTTTCTTTGTGAGGTCAGTCAGAGGTGCCGTCAGTCCGTTGAAGTTCTGGATGTACTTCTGATAGTATGCACATAGCGATATGAAGGAACGTACGTCTTTCTTCGTTCGGGGTCTTTTTGCTGCCACTTTTTTTCTCCACGTTCTTCTTAATAGGCCAACTGCATCCGTGAGAAATAGTGTGCCCCAGGAAGTCTAACTGTTCAAAACCCGATGAGACATTTGCTAGGTCTGGCTGTGAGACCCGTTTCCTGTAGTCTCCTGAGGAGCATAGCAACCGTAGCAATATGTTCTTCATAGGTTTCCGATGCAATTAAGATGTCATCCATGAAATTATGGATATGGGGACTTTGCAAAGGTTCTAGAAGCTTCTTCATCATCCTGGTGAACACTCCTGGTGCGTTATGCAAACCGAACGGCATCACGTTAAATGTGTAATGTCCTTCACTAGTGCTGAAAGCTAACAAAGGTTTAATTTCCTCCTTGACTGGTATTTGATAATAACCTTTGCTGAGGTCAATCTTGGAGAAGATCTTTGCTTTGCTGAGCTTGGTGAACAACTCAGAAACAGTTTGGAGAGGTTCGGGCTGGAATTCCGTTACAGCGTTTAGCAACCTGTAATCAATGCACAGCCGAACTTCCTTATTGGGCTTCTGCAACAGCACTACGCTCGAGCTGTAAGGAGATGTAGACTCACTGATAATTCCTGCCTGACGCAGCTTGTCTATTTCTCCGCGAAGTGCATCAGCTTTAGCGTACGGGATGGGGTAAACTCTGGTTTGAACAGGGGTCTCGTTTGTTAATTTCATATCAAATTCAATGAGATTTGTTCGACCAGGTACATCCGTTAAGACTGCACTGTACTGTTTTAGTAGAGCCCTGGTTTCTGTTTGTTGTTCTGGTGAGAGATTGTCGCCGAACTTGACATCTTTAAAGGATTCTGTGGGTTGCAGTGGATACTCCATGCAACCATCATCATCTTCCTCGTCTTCCGTTGCTATGGCGACAGCCAGGAGATGCTCGGAGGATGGCACCGGTCTTTCCAAATATTTCTTTAGCAGATTTATGTGGAAGACCTTCTCCTTTCCTTTGATGGAGATCTTGTAGTTGGTACGTGAGATCTTTTTAAGGATGATAAACGGTCCTTGCCATCCGATGCGAAGTTTATTGCTTCCGGTTGGAAGTAGCAATAGGACTTTCTCCCCTGGTTGTAGTTCTCTCTCTTTTGCAGCTTTGTTGTATCTTTTAGTAATTTTAGCGCGGGCTTTCTTAAGGTTGGTAGTAGCTAGATCCCATCCTAGCTTTAGCCTTTCCTTAAGCTCAGATACATACTTGCTTGCAGAGACGACTGTCTCGTCAGCCTTCTGGTCTGTCAGGGACCGAAGTAAGGCTTCTAGTGGCCCCTTAATAGGTCTGCCAAATAAAAGTGTAGCTGGCGCAAAACCCGTAGACGCTTGGGGTACCTCTCGGTAGGCGAATAAGGCAGCCGATATATATTGGTCCCAGTCTTCCGGTTTCTCCTGACCCAGCTTACGTAACATCATGGTGAGGGTACCGTTAAAACGTTCCACGAGCCCATTTCCGGCCGGATGGTAGGGACTTGTGTGGATATGTTTGGCCCTCAAGATCTTAAAGATCTCCTCCATTAACAGGCTACGGAATTGGGATCCATTGTCCGTCAAAACTTGTTGAGGGAATCCCAACCGTGTAAAAATTTGCACAAGGGCTTCTGCGACATGCTTGGAATTAGTGCATGGTAGCGGTACGGCTTCGGCCCACATAGTGCAAGTGTCAACTAAGGTCAGGATGAACCTGTTCCTTCTTTTGGTCTTTTCCAGAGGACCAATAATGTCGACAGCAACCCGTTCAAATGGAGTCCCTACTATTGGCATTTGCCCCATAGGTACTGGGGGTGTCAAGTGCTTGGGTGCTACCCGTTGGCACTGGGCGCAGGATTTCACGTACCTGACAATGTCAGAGTTCATTCCTGGCCACCAATAGTGGTTTTTTATTCGCTGAATAGTGGCGTTTTGTCCCATGTGTCCGCTAAAGGGAAGAGAGTGCCCCATTTCTAAGATCTGGTTTCTGTACTGCGTCGGTACTAGGAGCTGGTTATTCCCCGTGTCCGGGTTGCCCGTTCTACGATACAATACACCATCCTTAGAAAAGATGTCTCCGTTGTGTCTGGGGTCCTTAGCCATGGGCAGTTTTTTAAAGCAGGGCGCCAGAGTAGGGTCCTTTTGTTGCGCCTCCTTCAGTTCATTCGGCAACAAGTTTGGCGCAGGCTCCCTCTCCTTCTTGGCTTGCCCTCTTGTGGTTACCGCTGCCACAATCGGCTCCTTAGGTCTCCCAATGAACACATATCTACATCCCAGGATAACTGGGTAGATCGGATCATCCATTATGGCCGCTTTAATAACTCCTCTGACAAAGTCAGAGTGTATTTCTACCAGTGCGATAGGAAGCGTCCTGGGTGCATCACTCCTGAAAACTCCACTAAGTTTGACGGTTTCCTCTGTCTCCTGACCGGGTTTGACTAGGTGCCTAGCGACAATACAATCAAAACTTAATCCAGTGTCAAAAAGACAAGTAGTGGAGGTACCGTTCAAAATTACAGTTCCTCGAGTTGAGGGTCGGCCCCCCTCAGGTTGAGAATCACTGACATTGACTCTACCTTTCGAGGCTGTATGCAAACATCCAATGCGGTTTGCACCGGTTTGTTTGCCCTGATCAGACGTTCCTGGTGTAGGGGTCTTCCCTTTTCCTTGACCTTGGTGGCCGCGCTGCCACGTAGGCTTGTTGGGTTGATCAGAATTGTTGTTGGGGGGGGGGGGGGGGTATCGGGTTTTGTAGAATTTCGATTTTTCCTGGGGAGGTTTCTGGGTATTGTTATCTCGTTGGTTATAATGTTGAGAGGAAGTGGAAGAATAGGATGCCTGCTCTAGATTCTGTTTTCGAGATGGCTCATCGGTGGGTTTACGTTTAGTGCTGGGAAGTTCGGCCATTGCATTGCTATAGCGTTCGGCTTTATTGAGTATGTCTTCAAGCCTGACTGCCCCCTGTTCAGCCAAAAATCTACGAGTTTCATTCGACAAAGTGGATTTTATCTGCTCCACAAGAACAAGTTCGAGGAGTCCCTCATATGAAAGAGGTAGGTCAGATAATTCAATGCACTTTGTCAGATAACCCGTGAGACGTGAAGAGAACTGGGGAAATGTTTCCGTGCTCTCTTTTCGGCTGTTTCTGAACAACTGCAGAAACTTTCGGGCAGTCATCTCAAACTGCTAGTAGTAAGGCCTTTTTCAACATGTCGTAATCATGTTGATTCGGTCCCAGCTTTGTGTACACGTCATAAGCATTGCCTTTCAGTGACGTTGAAAGTTTGAGCGCCCAGCGGGTACTCTCTAACCCATAAAGATTCGCGAGTCTCTCGAATTTTTCTAGGTAGCTGTCAATTTTTTCGTTAGGGCTAGGAAAAGATTCTAAAGAAAACGACATAGCAGTTAATTGGGCAGATTGAGTACTGGAGAGGTCCATTGATTGAGACTGGGGCGAAGACGGCTCTCCGTTAGTCGAAGTAGAGGCACCCCGACTCTCTAGAGCCTTAAGCGCCAGTTGATGCTGTCTTTCCTTGTCTCTCTCTCTCTCTCTCTGCGAGTTTCCATCTCTGCTTCAATTTTCTTCTGTTCCAAAAGACGTTCTTCCGCTTCTTTCTTATCTGCCCTCTCCTGGGCTTCTCTCCTCTCTGTTCTTTCTTTCTCTTCCTTCCTCTCAGCTTCGGCTCTCTGTTGCTTCGCCTTCCTCTCAGCTTCGGCTCTCTGTTGCTCCGCGTCATATATTTCCAATTCCTGGTTAATAAACGCGTTTGCAGCTTCTGCATCTAATCCTGCCTCTTTCGCTTCCAGCCTCAAGATGGACCTCATCTTTATCCTCTCTGCCATTGTTAAAGAATAAGATGAAGTATGCTTAGAGAACTAGTAAGAAGAAACGCGAAAGGGAGGAACTCTGAACCGCTACGAGAAAAAAACACAAGTACAAATTTACCTGTGTTACCTCCTACCTGTACTGTGCAAACTTATCGCTGCTATTATCTGGCAATTAAGGCTCTAAACGCAAGCGACTATGCCACTAAATGGTAAGTTACACTGGAAAAGAATCTACTTTTACTAACAGTAGAGAAAAATTTATATTAAAACAATTTAAAAGGAAAAAAAAATTTCCCCTAAATTTTAAATCTCTGACAACAAACTCCGTCCCTAAAGTCAATTATTGAGATGAGACGTTGTTAACTTAATTTTTAAAAATCAGAACAATCCGTCTTTAGCTAAGCTCAACTCTTTTTGACTTCAAAAACCTTAGTGACTGTAAAACAATCACGCAATCCCAGCAACTTTTATAAAGAAAGAAATATAATTATCTCCGCCAGAGGATAATTAAAATAGCAAATATATTTGTTTATCTGTACTTTCTACTGCTGTGGAGAGAAAACAACCTGTAAATATGCTGTGTGGACAACCCAAATACTTAAAGAACGTTTGTCTAGGGGTGTAATTATTTATTTATTTCCCTAATTCACAAAGACAAATCATTCACACTCTACCTAGTTAGACCCAAACTAAATCAGACTCAAAATATCTTTATCCCGGCTATGCGATTGCCTCAAATGTATCTCAAAATTATCCCGGCGAGCCGGCCAAATATTGTCGTAAATTTATTTTGAGAGAAAAGAGTCGTAGAAATAGTGGTCCGGTTTAGAGTGGAAAATGATGATGGAAAGCTCAGTGATAGAAAATGTAGAGATTTAATAGTTACTTCACAGCGTGCTGGAGGAGAGTAAAGACAGACTTATTTACGACAAATCGTGTCTCTCAATCTTCTCTTTCACTCTCCTGGTCAAACAATTATTTGCCAGTTTTCCAGACTCGCATCTGCGCGCACACCGATTCGGTGTTTTCAAACACACACACGACGTTGATACAAACTATATTAAACGAATAGGGGAAAAGTTGGGCTTTGGGTATATCCAACACACAGAACTAAATGAGTTTAGGTGATTTTATTCACTTTAAACATCAATCACTAAAAATATCAGATATTACATAAATTATCATAAGTACACAAATGCAAATAACAAATTTGGGAGGGGTGAAGAAGATTGGTATCGACTAAGCCCTTCCCGCTTATTAGACAAAGACAAACCCAGTCCAGAGATAGATAATATCAGGAACACGGGTACGTTAACCTAACAGTAAAGTTAATTACTCTGAAAGAGGTGTTACCAAGTTAGGTATAAGTGATAGAAAAAAAAAAACTGTTCTTCCCAGCTGTTCTTCCCTTTACTAAGCAAATGGAAAGGAGGTGGTTTTAAACAGAGTTAACAAATTATCAACTATCCCACTTAAAGGAACAATGTAGGGTATATAGAAAAGATATATGTTACCAGGTAAGCAAGTTAACAAAATGGTCACACAAAAGAATTAATTTCCTGTCATTCATACACGCGCTAGCAAAGGCCTTCACTCATCTTGCTCTCACTTACCGATTGTGAAAAAATCTTGCACTCCATAGAATAACACAACAGCAGTTACACCTCAACTAAATGTATGAGTGTTTGTTCAAGTTCTAGCCCCAGATTATCGGGTAGGCGGTCAGCACATAAAAGGATCCCGTAATCGCTGGAAAATGAATCTGTAGTTGTGTCTCTTTTCTTAATAACAGTTTCTATGGGAGGGCACGGTCTCTGATACCGGGGTGAGGATGGTGTGGTCTATTTGACTATGCCGCTGATAATAAAATTCTTACGCGTGCTGGTACACTTTATCCGTGAGGTATGGTTTAAGTCCAGTGAGAAAACTAGTCACATCACTGTTCAGGAAATTATGAATTATCTCTCTGTGTCAGTAAACTAACAAAGCTCGGGCCAGTGTTCTTCTTCCCGTTACGACTTAAGTTGTTTGATGGTGCGTTAAATTTGTCTTTGGGTGTGCTTTCTTTGCTATAAGTTAGATAGCGGAATTCCAAACATAGAATCGCCTCAAAGATTAAAAATTTACACAGTCTCAACAAGTTCTGCGTCAGGGGAACTCTACACACTGTTTATGCTTTGCTTTGCTTAGATTGATTTCTTTATTGCTTTCTTAATGCTGGGATCGCACAGGTTACGATCACTCTGTATGAAAGAAAAAAAAGACATGTAATATACCGAAAACAAATAACCTTCTAAAGCGCGATGAATTTCCCGTTAAGCCTATAATACACTCGAGTATTTAATTATGTATTTAATAAACACTGCGCGAATTCTAGTGGTTAAAAACCCACGTCTATAAAACTAGGACTTAACTGAATTTATTAATTATAAATTCCTTCGCGACTTTAAAAGTTAATTTAAGCATCTATTATCTTTTGAAATAATATAATAGATAGATCATTATATTTAAAACTGGAACTCTTGAGATGGTTTAATTAAATAGATTTAAATTAACACAAAATCCCTTGAAATAGAATGACTAGACCACTGATCACTTTACACAATATATATTTTACCGCTTTGCACAGAATTAGAAATCACTGCAAATATATATAAAATCCAGGGGAAAATCTATAACAAGATTTCAATAAAGCTAGTGCTTCTGTAAAGGTCTGGCCAGCGAGTGATAACGTATCTAGTTCTACATGGTCTATTTAGCTAAAATGAAATGTAAGTTGAGTGGGACATGATAAACTTGACAGCTTATTTGATCTCACGAACTTTTGGGGATCTGACCGCCAAATCAAGAGAAAAAGCCGCCCCCTGGTCTTCGTATCCGCTCGCTGCTGCCCGTTTCGCTTTCCCCCGTTCGCTCGGTTCCTCGATTGACACCGAGACGCGAAATTAGCGGCAAGCAACTGCGTCTCGTATCAGGGAAAACTACTGTCTTTGATAGCGCCGATAGTCTCCCCTAAGATCCCTCGGTCTGTCTCTTTGATCTCGTCGCTGTATCCTACATGAGTCCCGGTGGAATGCGTTCTGGCAAACGAAAAGTTACAACAAATGTTCAGGGGTTCTAATGTTATGAAAAGCTAAAGGTCCCTTTAAATCATCCATCATATCAGGGAAAATTCACTAGTCAAACTAGACGTACGTCACAGGAGCTAAAAACACAACAGGACAAATGGAAAAATATAGAGAATATGTGACAGAACAGAAGCAAAGAACAAAGTGCTAGCAGCAAAACAGAAGTCCTGGGAAGAATTTGGAGAAAAGCTAGAAAAAGATGCACAAGAAAACCAGAAATTGTTCTATAAGACCCTAAAGAACATGAGGAAGGAAAAACAATGCCCTCTCAAATTTATAAAGGACAAGCAAGGCAAATTGCTTACTGCCCCGAAGGAAGTAATGGGAAGATGGAAAGAATATTTCTCAGAACTCCTGGATGGTGAGCATGGTGAAGCATCAGAAATGATAAACACTAGCACAGAAGAGAAAACCAATGATGGTGAAGATGACATAAAGATGGAAGAACTGAAGGCAGCACTGGAGAAAATCAAGATGGGCAAAGCAGCAGGGGATGATGGTATAACACCAGAAATGGTTAAGTTCATGGGAGCATCAGGCGACCTATTACTCTTAAGGGTTTTACAGGCAGCATGGTACAACAAGACCATACCAAAGGATTGGGAGATTGCCATCATAACACCAATTTTCAAAAAGGGTGACAATCGACAGTGTGGAAACCATAGAGGCATATCCCTTCTCAGTGTCCCTGGTAAAATCTACTCTAGAATCCTAGAGCAGAGACTCCGACGCCTAGCTGAGCCACAATTGGATGAGGTCCAGTGCGGATTCCGAGCAAACCGAAGTACTCAAGACCTAATCTTCACACTCAGACAGCTGAGTGAAAAGGCCCTTGAGTATAAGAGTGAGATGCATCTTTGTTTCATAGATCTGGAAAAGGCGTTTGACAGGGTCCCCTGGAGCAAACTTTGGGACTGTTTGGCAAGGAAGAATATTCCAGCACCTCTGATTCATGCTATACAGAGCTTCTACAAGTCTTGCAGAAATTATGTGAGGACAGCAAACCATAAGTCGGAAGAGTTCAGGACCACCACTGGTGTAAGACAAGGTGATATCCTATCACCTTACCTCTTCATACTCCTTATGGACGATGTCATCAAGGCATGTAAGGAGAGAACAAGAAAGTATTCAGTGGGGTACTGGAAGATGAGACAGGTCTATATTTCGGAGCTGGCATTTGCTGATGATGTTGCCCTGATTGCTAAATCAGAGGCACATCTCCAATCCAACCTGCAAGTCTGGAAGGAAGAGCTGGAGAAGAGAGGGATGGTCATAAGCAGCTCTAAAACAAAATCCATGGTGATATCACGAGAAGAAAGAAAACATCAGATTAAGCTGGGAGAACAGGTCCTGGAGCAGGTCGACCACTTTAAATACCTCGGAGCTATTACAGAACGAAAGGGAGGCATCAAAGAAGAGTTGGCCACTCGAAAAGCAGCAGCTGGGAGACTTTTTCAGGCCATAAATCGAGGATTCCTCAGCAAGAGAGAGGTTGGTAAGAAAACGAAGATGGCTGTATACCGCTCCACCTATGTCCCAGTCTTGACATACGGATGCGAGTCATGGGCAATGACTACAACCCATAAAAGCCAGATCCAAACCTCAGAAATGAGGTATCTGAGGAAGGTGGTTGAAGTAACAAGAAGAGACATGGTACGCAAAAAGACGATACGTCAAGGCCTTAAATCCTACCCCCTGCAGACCCAAGTAGAACAGTCCCAATTAAGATGGTTTGGCCATGTCTGCAGAATGGGAGAAGATCGGATACCACGACAAGCATGGGAAACAAAGAGCCAAGGATCCAGACCCCGAGGACGACCCAGAGTCCGCTGGGAGGACAACATTAGACAATCTTTGAAGGATCGAGGACTAGAATGGAACCAGGCCAGGAGGAAGACAGCCGATAGGATAGTCTGGCGCTCTCTCTTCCAAACCTCTACACCTCACGGTAGAAGGGGAACGACTAAGTAAGTAAGATCCTATGGGGGAAAGGGGGTTATGTTCTGGCTGAACCTTGTTCACCATACACTACTGCTAATGATCACCATAAATTCATCATTTCGTGTGCCCTTCTTGTAAAAAACAGCTTATTTATTATACTGTGCATTTTATAAATGTATTTTATACACCATTTTCTTTGTAATACATACATTATTACAAAATCCCTGGAGAACAAACATTTAAAACATTTACACAGAGCATTTAAAATTAAGAAATAAAGAAAAGTGCACTAACATTGAAAAGATGTAAAGAAAACACTTAAAATTAAAAAATAAAGAAAATTTAATGAACCTGAGTCTTATCTTTCACTGTGAGTGATGGCGTTATGAGGGCACTTGGATGTAATTATTAATTACAAAAATAATCAAAAACAGCGTAAAACTGGGAAAAACATGGCTGAAAAGATGCGTGACAAAGATACGTGTAAACACAATAAAAGCCGTGAAAACAAGGAAGCAGCCTCTCCTTGCTGGAATTTTTTAGGCCACGACTGGCAAAACATAGGTTACAATTTATCTCGCTCAAATGAGTGAATCCGGAATACACGAATAGCAAGGATTGACTGTACTTTATTTAAAAGTTTAAACCTGAAGGATTTCATTTTCCCAGTGCCTACTGCTCTCACACAGCTACACCCATTAAACCCTTAAAAAAAAACCTCATGTAACATTTTAACATGGTGACAACTGAATACTGCTAAATACCATATCACACATTAAGAATATAAGTCTTATTTGCAACACAAATTTTCTAGAATTTCTTCTTTACTCAGTAAAGTAGGCAGACAAATCAAAAAAGATAAATGGCTGATTTAAACAAAATAGAAAAGGATGTGGCATATCAGAGATGCGTTTGTACAGATAAAAGTTCAGAGTTTCACCATGATATATATATATATATACCTCCCTGAAATAGAAAAATGATTGCAGAAAAGGCAAAAGAATGAAAATGTAGTTTCAGAGCCCCAAGCCCACCATGTCCTTGTGTAAACCCTGGTAGGGAGTGGCCCCTGGTAAGACTAAGAAAGAACGGAACCACTACTACCACTAGGAAGGTTGTAAAAGACCACTAAGATGGGTGGATGTGTAACCCCACAATATAAAAAGTGTTACAGACACCGCTGTTGCCAAAAAAAGCTTTCACCCAGGCTTCCTGTATGTAGTTTACTACAGTGGTGGTCTCATGTTTCAAAAGGAGTGAGAAGGGGAAGGGGGAAGAAGAAAGCCTACTACCATGAGATGAGATATCAGCAGCTGTCTTTGTTAATGTCACAAGAAATGCCTAGAAGAGCAGCTAATGTTACTAGGCGCAACGGGGCTGCCGTGCTGACCTGGAAAAGACTCTGGATTTTGTCCTGGCGACAGACTTGCAGATTTAGCTCGACTACAAACTGAACGCAGAAAAAGACGAAGAATGTCACTAGAATGTCAACTGAGATGTCTGAGAAGAGCCATTAATGTAACAGAACAGACAAAATAAAAAATAGAGGAAATCAGTGGGAAGAGCACATGAATCATCTATGTACATACAGACATGACATAATATGGTCTGGACACCTCGTTAGAATGTGGATCATGTTTTCACCAGCAGATAATCTACTCTAAGGTCAAGGGGACACTACAGAAGAAGACGGACAGGGGGAATAAAATCCAAGGACAAATAAGACTTGTGATCATTACAGCAACATACCTTGCATGAGAATAGAAGTTACATATACCCACAATGCTTAAAGGCTAAAATGGAAATAAAGTTTAAAAAAAAAACAACAACAGAGCAACGCCCATTTACTAGCACAATCCTGAATATGCAACGCCTCCAGATTACATACCTGCATTATGATATACACATTCTTTCCATCTTCTGCTTCTTCTACAGAGTCTGCAGAGAGAAAAAAATTTGAAAAAGATTGTTTCATTAAACACCCATATCCACCTGAGATTTATAACCCTCCCTCCTCCAAAATCATATTCATTAGGTTATTTTTATAAATCAGTCTTATATATACGACACCAATTTGATTATCTAGTAAACCAAACAAAAAAATGCAGATTAATAAAGCTTTATGGGAACATAACACAAGTGTTGATCACATCTGGTAATAGTTACACAGCGCAACTGTTGATCACATCTGGTAATAGTTACACAGCTCAACTGTTGATCACATCTGGTAAAAGTTACTTAACATAGCCACTGACCACCAAAGGTAACAGTCATGTAACACAGCTCCTGATCACACCAGGCAAGTTACATAACAGAACAGTTGCAACATTTTCATGCAATTAATTTGCAATAACCAAGTACTGTATTTGTAGGCCTATATGACGCATGGGCATAAAGGGCACACCCCTGTCCCCATGGACATTTTGGAAAAATAATTTTAGTATGTATCATACGCTTATTAAAAACATTGAAGTAATGTCAGTTTCAGGGAACTGGTATGTAAAAAAAATAATCTATCAATGAAAAAAATGTAGTTACATTAACAGTTTTAATCTTCATCCTCAAAACCCAAATATCACGTGCTAAAACACAAGAATAGGATAAAAATTAATTTAGAATTAGGGTACAGTGTACAGTGCCCAAGACACGTATTAAACTCTCCACATTTGAGTACTTTCTCCCTTTAATACTTAGTCTCTAAAGTTTGAAAATCTCACAGAAATGGTATAAATATGGGAGTATTTTGATTTCATTTAATGTTTTAATAATGTTACACATTTTAAACTTTAATTTTTAAAATTTTACATCATTTAAACAAGTTTTAGATTTTTATGTTTAAACATGTTACATTGTTAAAGCAGTTTTGTTAACAGTACACTGCTGCATCCACTGAAATATATGTAACTGGAACGGTCTCTGCTTTGTGGAAGCCCAGCAAGATGGCATGTACTGAACACTACTTAACTGGAAAGTTCTCTCACAAAGTGGTAGTAAGGCAAGCAAAAAATTATGCAACTTGCAGTGAAGAAAGCTTGTGGAAATGGGTTCACCCACAATCAATGTAAGACAAACGGGTGAGAATTGCACAGAGCACTTTTATAAACAGACTAGCAGACTTTGACTGATCAAAATTCCACCTGAAATTTCAGCTGTCTGTAAGTAAGACGGACCCCATTTTTCAGACACATTTTTTTGGGTAAAACTGTGTGTCTTATAGGCCGGCAAATACGGTAATTCATGAAAACTTACTGACACAGAATGATTAAAAAAAGGGTAAACAATACCTGTTTGAGATTCCAGATTGCTATCTGTACTTTCCATCTTTTCAGCCTCGTGCAGTCCTTACTCCACTTCACTAATTAGGCCAGGGTTTGATCCTGCTCAAGACTGAGACAGTTTAAAAGAATTTTTTTTTTAAATATACAGGGTGATTGAGAAGTCTCTTTGCAGTGGGTTCAGTGCTTTAATAATATGAATGTAATATGTTATGATACAGTAAACATATTATTTTAATTGACTTTAACTAGATTTACTTTACGGCAAGTCCCTCCGCAGTGGTTGCACGGTCGTAGTTCTGCGCATCCGCTCACGCGCATCATAATGCCCAAAAACAATACCAGAACTGAAGGCTGCCATAACTGTCTACACTCAGTCCATCACGCGAGACACCCTCATTGACGTTTTTGAAAACAAGTCAAGAAGAGTTGCTTTGTGTCTGGAGAATGACGGGAGACACTTCCAACACTTGCTGTAAAGTAAATCTAATTAAAGTCAATTAAACTAATACTGTTGTACTGTATAATAATGTGTTCCATTCATATTATTAAAGCACTGAACCCACTGCGGAGGGACTTCTCGATCACCCTGTACAAAATTTAATCAAAGGAAAATGACCAGATCCTAAGCAGCTTACCTATCAATTTCAAATAAAGTACAACCTAGCATCACTCAGGCAGCTAAGCAGAAAAATAATTAACAGTACACTAGGACCTCAACGTCTGTTAACATCAACATTTGATATTCTCAAGAACCAATTTACCTTCCATAAGAACTTTCATTTTAAGGAACAATGAAATTTCCAGGAACCGATGGCTTTCTAATACAGCTGGGAATGATGCATGGCCCATCACACCTATGTTCACCTAAAATGCGCCACCTAAAGAACTGAAGACTGTCCTTTGTTGTTTGGGGTGCTTAAGTGGTAATACACCCAAACATTGAAAATTCCTGATTTGTAGTATGGGAGATAGTTATTTCTTACTTCAGAAAGCTACTAAAAAAACTTTTTGACAGTTTTTTTGCCAGTAGAAGCAACAGACACTTGACCAACCTACCCCACCGCCACAATTGATTTCATCAGGTAAGGTTAAATGTTTGTTAATTTTTTTTAAAAGATGTTTTATAACTATTTATTAAATAATTTTTATAAAACATTCATTTTAAATGTAAAAATCAAAGACAGTAGGTCCTATGAGATTCAACCCAGTTAATAATACAAGCCTACTTCCAGCATTTCTAAAGGAAAAAAACTGTAGGCTATGATCAGTTATGGAATGTCTGGTTGAAATGAACATGTCATCCTAGTAAGGCGCCAAAGATGCTAGGGTTAGGATTAAGGTTAGGGTTTAGATATCAAACCCAACCCTAACTCTTTTTACTTCGTCTCGGACTTCTTTTTTTTAGGCTGCATTGAATAGATGGCCCACTATTCTTCATTTTAACTGCCTGTCTTGCTACTTTCATCTGATAAACGTAACATTCTTATTGATTTATACAGTATATCCAAACTTTCTTCATGGCGCACTGTTACTGATCATCTCTCCCCAATTCGTTCTTCTCAATTTAGTTGGTTGTAAAATAGTTACTTTCGAGTAACTGCTACAGACACTACCACTGCAAGGCATATGAATGCTCTGCGTAGGCTTCCTGCAAGAAGGTCAGCTACAAGGGTGGCTCCCATGCTCTATTGGCTAGGCTATAGAGCGAAAAAGACAACGATGATGACATGAGTTAACAAACGTCACACTGACATCTTGTTCGATAGCGTCCATTCTTTCGAATTTTAAAAAACCTAGTCTCACTGGACTGGGCTATCAATCGCCCCAAGAAAACTCAAAGGTTTTTTTGGACTATTCAAGTAGCTTGGATGGTGTTTAAGATACATTTCTTACCTACTTCTGCCTAAACAATCAATATTTTCTGGTCTTTCTCATAACCTCCAAATTATTAGGGATGCACCACTTCCACAACCATGATCTGTTGAATTTAGAACAAGTGCACGAAGCACTCTTCTGTTAGATTAAAACATAAAAAACGAAAATTAATAATCGATGGCCACAGTTAATAATTGCTCTGTCTTACCTCAAATTCGGCTGAAAAATATTATATCGCCTCATTACTATTTCATTCTAAACCACATTAGATCTTTCATCATAACGCGAACTCCTGAGATAAACAGGAAGTACATTACTTTTGGAGTCAAGGTCACTGCCCTTTATGCAACAGGCGGCGGGACATTCAAAATTAGATCTATCCCTCTTTTAAAATAAAGGAAATTTTTAGAAAATTATTTCAAACTAATTCAGTGTGGTATTTGGCTGAGCCTACAGCTGGTATTTTTATTTAAATAACTCTATAGAATAATATAATTCCTTACAGTTTACTGGTATTTCTTCGCTGTCCCAGACTTTACAAAGTTACACTTGTAATTGTTGATCAGAACGACATCATTGCACTCCGGGCAAACCCATAGATGCTCAGTCTCCCTTAGCAAATGTCGAAGGGTATGAATGCTAATTGTTCTTATTCTGCGCTGGTTGTATACACGCCGGATGCATCCTCTCATACGTCCATCTCTGCTGGTAATTAATATATATCTGCAGAGAACTACATTTACCAGACCACAAGCTCTTTTATATTTGGACACGTGCCCTAATATAACCGACGGACCTTGTTTCTAGGTTGAACGGGGCACGCCTCGCCAAAACTCCAATTTAGAAAAATCTCTGTAGAGGTGTCGAATTACAATGTAATTAATATATTTCTGTGGATATGTCGATTTACAAAGTACAGGTCCGCATCCTTGAATTCGAAATGCTCGCGGGCAGCCGTGTTTCGGAAATTGGATTTTTTCAGTTCCCAAAAGTCGTCCAAAGTAACCCAAAATCGCCCTCAGTAGCTTAAAAGTCGCCCAAAATTTACGTATTCGAAAATGAAAATTGCCCAGAAGTCGGTTAAAAACACGTTGATTTTCGGAATATTTCTGTTTTGGGGTGTTCGGATTCAAGGATTGGGTTTTTATGACCATCTTTATTGCTCACGGACAACTCCATCAGTGCTCCGATCTCTTCCCTTAGAGCACACAAGGAAGAAATCAGCACAGTGCACGAAATCCGTAGCACCGGCCAGGATCTCAATGTGTGTGTTTATAAGGAATCACATATTTCAAGGTTACGGACCTGTAATTAGCATATCTCGTTAGAGATGTCGATTTGCGAAGTAATGAGTTGTATATCTCTGTTGATGTATCGATGTCTACTGTAGTGGTCACTGCTGGAATGCCAACTGGGTCAGCAGCCTTTCCATCTCAAGGAAGCCTTATGGCTTTCTGTATTTCTCACTTATTTGGTTTTTCACAGTTAACTTGTTTCTCCTCTTCTGCAGGCTTATTTCTCGCAGATCTTACTGAGGTGGTCTACAGGGTGGTTAAAAAGCTAATCCCATTTTGTAATTTTTATTTCTTTATTCCAGCCCAACAAATTTATATTAAACAAATGTCACAATAAAGACGATTATTTGTAATCTTATTTCATGAAATCCCACGTAAAAGTAACATTACAGCTCCTGTTTGTTGAACACGTAATTTCATAGCGGGTAACAATACGTCTTTCTTTTGTAACATCAGTTTACTGGCCATTTAAAAATGTTATTTTGTTTCTGTGAATAAAGAAATGAAACAATAACACTTTTTTTTTTCCTTTTCAAATGGCAGTTACTTTTCGATCACCCCGTAAAGCGTTTTGAAGTTTTTTTCGAAATGATTCACCCACTTCTTCATTTGTTCTTATACATAGTAGTAGCAATAGTCCCTTCAGTTATAACTGATTATGGGAATGCGCCCCTCAGGTGATAGCCCTCAGTTTTTATTTTATTTTCCTGGTGTACCTTTCGGCGTGTTCCTTTCTCTTCTTGTTGTGAGTGCTTCTTTTCGCCGAATCTGAGGTCAGGATATATAAATATATATATATATATATATATATATATATATATATATATATATATATATATATATATATATATATATATATATATATATATATATATATATATATATATATATATATATATACACCTGCAGACCCAAGTAGAACAGTCTCAACTACGATGGTTTGCCCATGTATGAACAAAGAGTGGAAGAAGAACGGATATCACGGCAAAAATAGGAAACCAAAAGCCAGGGATCCAGGCCTCCAGGACGACCCAGAGTTCGCTGGGAGGACAACATTAGATAATCCCTGAAGGACCGAGGACTAGATTGGAACCAGGCCTGGAGGAAGACCACCGAATGGACAGTATGGCGTTCTTTCTTCTCATCAGAAGTAGTAACCTCCCCCGTCAGGTAAATGTTACACTGTTCGAATACGACATGCAAACACTACCCGAAAAAATGGCGATGGTTGATTTTATCAGGTTACCAAACAACATTTGTCTTTTCCCTTGATAGTTGACTGCGACAGTCTGTTTCTTCATGGCAAACTCACATGCAATAAACACGAATTTCCCATCAAGAAAAAAATAGTCTCCTACTAAGGCAAAAGACGAAAATATTTTGGTAATGGCAAAGGATACAAATATTTTGGTAATCTGTTACAATCAACCTTCGTTAAAGAGACGACGCATGATCTGACATATTTTGTGGCCTACATTATATTGTACCTCTCCACCCACATTTGTCTGCTTGACAGTTTTTGCGCATTTATGATGGTCTTTATGTGGTATACATTTTGATGTTGGTTTTCTTTTCTACATATACTAAGTTGCTATAGTGACTTCTTCTTCTTCTTCGTTCGTCCTGAAAAGGACGTTGGTTGCGTTGTGTCCTTTTACAGCGAAGTTGTGATATTTGCGCATTTCGGCAGACACATCCGACTTCAGCACAGCATTTTTTGGACCGGTTTAACCTTCCCTCTTCGATCCCTACTCACTCAGCCAGACTGCAGTGATGCAGCCTGTTTCTATGACCACCACTTGGAGGTGGAGTAGGGGTCTTGGTCAGCTCTGGTTCGCTGACCCTGACGCAAGCAGTCAAGCTATGGGTCGCTAACTGCAATCCTCACTGTTGACGCGTCTTAGGTCTCGCTATGGTGTCTATTTTTTGTTAACTCTCTCTCCTACCTGTTTTCTGTTTTCTTTAAGCTGAGAAGTATCACAGTGAGAATTCATTTTTTTAGCTTTCATGCTGTACTCCTTTAGTATGTTTCCCGTCCCGTTCCCCCCCCCCCCCCCCCCTCTATGTTTGTTAATGTCATTAATGACGCCTGCGTTTTTCTTATGATCTTTTTATAAATGTTTATGTCCGAGGATCAGGCCGATGCTGACCTGTATCACCAGATAACATTTACTATACTTGTTAAGATGATTTTGTTATTATGTATTGTGTGCGGTAACAATTAAAAATAAAACAATTACATCAATTATTTTACATTTTAGTATTTTAATTTCTTTATAGCTTGTCAAATAATTTTTTTTCTTTTTGTGTGTTTGTGCAAAATAAACCCTGTTTGAGCCAGATAGCCACACTATGCTTGGCAGTGGATCAGATCTTGAATTTGATTTTTTTTTTTCCGGCTACGCAGTGGACACAACAGACTGAGTATCATATATACCACAAGTACAGGATTGGTGCAACAGGTCTCAGCACCTAGTGTGGCATCAGCCCCATGACAGCCGAACATCTGCTGCAGTCCTGCCCAATATACAGCAGTGAACGGAGTAGCATATGGCAACAACCCACTTCTCTCTACGAAAAACTGTTTGTAGATGTCAGGAACCTTGAGCTGATTACTACCTTTATTAGAGTCATTAATGTGGAAGTGTCAATGCCAACGAGATAGAAGTAAAAGAAGAATTTGAACTCGCCACTTTACACTTAATTATTTGCATTTTTTAGTCAGAGAATCACTTGATGAAGCATTGTGGGATATACCTTAATTTCTTTAACTTAATAAAGAAAACATTTGGAAAAAAAAAAAAGAAATACAGAATTCTCCATAAAGTACAACTTACATATTCATATGCGATTAGAGTGAGAATGATGATATAGTGTACCTTGTTGTTATTTCACATGTTTACTATCTAACGACTGGATTTTAAAAACAAGCACATCAATCAATCCACCAATGCCCTTTAGCTGCCCAAGGAGCATAGGTTTTCAACAAACACATGCCAAGTCCTTATGTCACGTGCCGTCAGTTTGTCGTGAGGTGGTTGACGAATATGACTGAGGGAAATTAAATATTTAATTACCAAAATTTTTTCGTCTTTTGCCTTAGTAGTAGACAATTTTTTCTTGACGGAATATTCGTTTGAGATGTTTGACAGTAGACAGGTATAGTTTAACAAATGTGAATGGAGAGTGTTGTATGATAGTCAGGAGAGAATATATATATATATATATATATATATATATATATATATATATATATATATATATATATATATATATATATATATATATATATATATATATATATATATATATATGTCTCTGTGTGTGTGTGTGTGTGCGCGCGCGCGCGCGCGTGTGTGTGTGTGTGTGTGTATGTATAGTGGACAGGCTAGAAATATCATTTTGCGGACATAATATAAACAACGAGATATACTGATGATACAGTCTTAATAGCAAAAAGTGAAAAGAAGCTGCAGGAAATGGTTGATACAATAGTGATAAAAAGTAAATAAAAATAAAGGCCTCATCCTTAATAGTGAAAAGAAAGAAGTAATGGTTGTCTCAAAGAAAAGGGCTTCCCCAGAATGCACTATCAAAGTAAATGGAACATTTTTAAAACAGGTCAATAAATTCACATTCCTGGGCACAATAGTAACAACGAATAGAAGATGCATCTCAGAAATGAAGAGCAGAATAGCTCAGGCAAAAGCAGCATTCTATAAAATGAAGAGTATTTTATGCATCAATTCTTTGTCTTCGGAAGTAAGAAAGAGAGTTCTTCAGTGTTATATAGAACCAATCCTGACATATGGCAGTAAGTCATGGATAATTAATAAACAAGTAGGGAAGGCATAAATGGCCACATAGATGTGTTTTAACAGAAGAATGTTAAAAATACCATGGACAGCCAAAAAGAGTAATAAGGATGTCATGAAAGAGGCCAACGCTCAAAGGAAACTTAAAACAGTTGGACAATCTACGTAGATTTTGCAGATGATCTCTTCTGTTCAAGAACCCTTACCAGATGCAAAACAAAATGGGAACCATCGTCATCATCATCACTATCACCATCATCATCATCATCATCATCACCATCACCATCATCATCATCATCATCATCACCATCATTATCATCATCATCACCACCATCATCATCATCATCATCATCATCATCATCATCATCATCATCATCATCATCACCATTATCATCACAATCATTATCATCATCATCACCATCATCATCAACATCACCAGCATCATAATCACCATCATCATCCCCATCATCATTACCACCATCATCATCACCATCACCACTATCATCCCCATCATCATCACCACCACCATCATCATCATCATCACTATCATTATCATCAACATCACCATCATCATCATCATCACCATCGTCTTCATCATCATCACCACATCATCATCGTATCATCATTATCTTCACCACCACCGTCATCATCATCATCATCACCACCACCATCATCATCATCATCCTTACCATCATCATCATCACCATCACCATCATCATCATTACCATCATCATCATCACCACCACCATCATCATCACTATCATCATCATCACCACCATCATCACCATCATTATCATCATCATCATCACCATCACCATCATCATCATCACCACCATTGTCGTTTGCGCTCCTTGTGGAGCTGGTTCCCTTACAGAAAGCCTGTACCAAACATTCACGTGCTCTTGTAGCTATGGTTTCTGTGGCAATTTATTTGACATGATGAGGTTGCCAGAAAACGGGGATGCATAATAAAAATTCACAGCTATCGGGTCTGAAATTATACATGGAAAATACAAATTCTTGTGGTATACTGCCATATTCCGTTTGGATAAATACCCGTTTTTGATGGGGTGTATATACACATATCAATACAAATATGGAGAAACAGGCATTATCAGCTGATGTTCGCTGTGAAGAGTTACGGGCAGCGTAGTGTTGATGGCAGTCCTTTTCAGCGCTTCCTTATTCTAGCACATAGATATTATAAGTCCTTCTCGGCGCTTCATATTGAACTCTGATATCTTCTTCTTCTTCTGCGTTCGTCCTAAAAAGGACGTTTGTTACGTTGTGTTGCCGTTTACAGCAAAGCTGCGATATCTGCGCCTTTCGGCCTGACGCCATTCGTCTTCGGCATGGCATTTTTGGGACCGGGTTAGCCTTCCCTCTTCGATCCCTACTCTCTCAGCCAGACTGCAGTGATGCAGCCTGTTTCCAGGACCACCACTTGGAGGTTGAGTAGGGTCGTGGTCAGCTCTGGTTCGCTGACCCTGACGGCAAGCAGTCAAGCTATGGGTCGCTTACTGCATTCCTCACTTTTGATGCGTCTTTGGTCCCGAACTCTGATATAAACAATGGACTGAAATCTAGGTTGAAAAAAACAGTGCATCAAAAAGCCAAATGAGCACACACACACACACACACACACACACACACACACAAAGACTTCCCCACCCCCACGCCGCAGTCGCCTAAAGATCGACCAGTAGATCGAGATCGACTGGTTGTCGACCCCTGCTCTACAACATGGGGAAGGACATAAAGAACCAAAAAAAAAAAACTTTTATAGACTGCCATAAGCCGCTACGTAGGCAGAATATACATATTTATAATGGTTTGAAATGATGACAATATGTAAATGATATAACGAACCAGACACATATCAGTGGACCAAGGGGTAAGGAAACAACAATGGCATTCGATAAAACAGACATGCAGGAAACCAGCTGATAGTGTTACAACACAGTTTTTACTCTGGAATCACCAGGGTAAACGAAACACACACACACATATATATATAAATAAATAAATATACATATATAATAGCCCCTTCAGTCATTACTGACTATAGGATTGCGCCCATAAGGTGACAACCCTCAGCTGCTTATTTTCCTGGTGTTTCTTTCGACGTTTTCTCCTCTCTTCTGCTTGTTGTGTTAGTTTCTTTTCGCTCAGTCTGAGGTGGCGCCGTAGATAGCATCACCACTTGGTGCGATCGGCAGCTTCATCCTCCCAGGTTGCTGGATTTATGTCCAGTACCGTCATTTCCCTCTTGCACACATCTTTGAATCTCAGCTGCTGTCGCCCTTCTGTTCTTCTGCCATCTGCTAGTTGGCCATAGAAGATATCTTTTGGGATGCGACCATCTTCCATGCAGCGGACATGTCCAAGCGATGGCCACTTTGGGACCAAGCCATGTAACCGTAAACGATGTAAGACAGTCAGTATGTCATCGAAACACGTTCAGTCTCGTTCCCTAATGCCAAGTTCACCATCACCAACGGCTTCACATGTGAGTCACGCAACGTCATTTATGCTATTATATGCAAACGTTGCAACATTACTTACATCGGCCAAACGACTGGGCGACCGATTCTGCAGACACCTCTACGACATCTCTTAGTTGAAATCCCCACCCGTGGCCATCCACTTCAATGGCCCTGGCCACCACGGTGCCACTGACATCCAGGTGACAGCCATAAGATACTGTTCCTCGGACGCCAACAGTCGGTTTCGCCAGGAACAACGCCCCATCCATCTAATGGGTTGCCTTAAACCACACGATTGAATTCCCAACATTCTTTTGTCTGAGGCGTCCTTTTCTATCTAGTCCCAGCTGTATTATGACTTTCTACCTTGTAGCGATCACCCAATTTTTTTTTTAAATCGCTTTTCCCTCACTCTATGTATTTTAATATTTTAAATATTTCATTTATTTATTTATTTATCTTTTATTTTTTATTTTTATTTTATTTTATTTATTTATTAAAAAAAAAAATATATATATATATATATATATATATATATATATATATATATATATATATATATATATATATATATATATATATATATATATATATATATATATATATATATATATATATATATATATATATATATATATATATATATTTTTTTTTTTTAATTTTTTTTAAATTTAATTTTTTTTTTTTTAATATTTTATTTATTTATTTTATTTTATTTATTTTTTTTTTAATTATTTATTTAAAAAAAAATTTTTTCACTGTTTTCCAGTCCTTGTTTTCATTATTTCTTATTTTTTGTTTTTAATGTACTATCGACTTCCGCTTTCCGGTTTAGTGGCAGCCATCTTGCTGCATGTGACTGGACATAAGGGAGTATTTTTTTCTCTTATTTTTATAGTTTCATGTTCTCTACTTGAAGGTCTCATTTTCTTTCCCTCCTGTCTCTTGTTTGTCTGTCCCTGACGAAGGCCTTGTGGCCGCAACGTAGGTTTTTCTTGTCCTTTTTCCTTGTAAGACGTACTGTATTACTATTTGTGTGGTTTTTTTTTTTGTTTTTTTTTAAATTCAACTGACTTAAAGAATGAAGGGCACAAAGCATGGAAGCTCCTGCACTGTCTTGATGGAAAATGATAGAGGAGCAAACCAAAACCATTAAGAACTGGAGGAAACATCTTAACAATCAAAAAGAAAAATGTAGAAACGTTTAATAAATAATATGCAAAAGTCAGCAAAACAAATCATCACAGAAAACAGCTAGACAAAACAATTAAGAACATAACAAAAACAGAACAGAGAGCTGCTAAAGCAATCATTGCACTATTTGAAACTGAGTACACCTGTGGCAGGATGTGAATCTTGAACTTCTATATCTTTTCATTGTGGCAAGGTCATGCCTTTACTTTTGTGTTTTTCTTATATAGTAGCTATTGAATTATGGGGGTCAGAGATGGATAGGAAGTCTCGGTTACTTATGGATGGGATTTCCAACAGCTACTAATGTTTCGAGTCACTTCAAATGAAGCTATCGCTTGAGATGGTAAGATCGAAATATGAAGAATATTTATTTTGGCTCGTGATTTAGGGGTGTATTTGTAGATAACTTCAGGTTCTCGGTGATGGCTTCTGGGTTTCAAGTATTTTCGTGACCAACTATCTTATGTCGATATATTTGGCTTTCTTATAGAAATTTCCATACTCTATGTTATTAAGACGTTAATTCTTCATAAAACTGTACAGTTTAAGCATTCAACATAGACACGACAGGAACAAAGTGCATCTGGATACTTGGCCAGCTGATAATCATGGTCTTTAATTAGGCTGAATACTTTTACAGGCAGTTAATTGTACATTTAAACTTGGTACAGGAACATCAATAAGTTCAACGTCATTTGCTGGTAACAATTCGTATTGTGATAATATGATTTTATCTTCTGCCATGATGATTTCCAATTTATATCTGGGCAGTCTTAATATCTTCGTATGCCACACTGGCCCATTGTGAATCAATTGTCTTTACTGGGACCCAAAGATGCAGCAATAGAGAATGCAGTCAGCGTCCCAAAGCTTGACTGCTTGCATCAGGGTCAGCGAACCAGAGCTGACCAAGACCCTACTCCACCTCCACGTGGTAGTCCTGGAAACAGATTGCATCACTGCAGTCTGGCTGAGCGAGTAGGGATCGCAGTGGGAAGGCAAACCCGGTTCCAAAAAATGCCGTGCTGAAGTCAGATGTGTCTACCGAAAGGTGCAGATATCACAGCTTAGGCGTAAACAGACACAACGCAAC
This sequence comes from Oreohelix idahoensis, assembly GCA_024509875.1. Taxonomy (NCBI): domain Eukaryota; kingdom Metazoa; phylum Mollusca; class Gastropoda; order Stylommatophora; family Oreohelicidae; genus Oreohelix; species Oreohelix idahoensis. Next base: position 333,660 of record JAMPIV010007730.1, read on the forward strand.
CACCGTCCTTTTCAGGACGAACGAGGAAGGAAGAAGAAGAATTGTCTTTACTGAATATGAACTATTTACTTCATGTTTTTAATCCTGGTTCAGTATGTCTTCTGGTTTACTATTTAATTCTGCAGTGGCACTCATAATCACATCTAATGGTACTATGTAAGCTGGCCATACTTCTTGTAGTGTAATGTACATCAAACATTGCTCCTATAAGATGGATGAGTTGAAGTTCTCAGTATTATAACATTCCTTCGGAGGCAAGATTTATATTTGTTAAGTTCACATGACTGTTCCAGCATTAATAAAAATGTTTCAACAGTTCTAAACTTGCAAAAATAGTTAAACTTACTGCACATAAGAACCGTCACACATGAAGTTCCTGTCCTGTGGCACTAATTCCCATATGTACACTAAAGGGAATAGCATGTCCTAACTCCATCACCTTTTCCCTATATGAAGAGGGTAAAACTAGTTGTCCATGGCCATTGGATCCTGTTCCAGCTTTCCTATAAAGCAATCCATTCTTCATATAAAATTCTCCTTTTTTTGGAGAGGTATGGCTTTTTGGTAGTTTTCTAAAACACGGCTTTAATGAGCAATCATCAGCCTGTGCCTTCCTCATCTCCTCTGGATGGGTATTTAATGGGTTGTCTTCCTCCTTCCTTGACTGTGACCTGGTCTGTACTGCTGCCATAATCACTGGTCTTTTGGGGCTTCCCAAAAACACATGTCTACACCCCAATATCAGAGGGTAGATTGGTTCATTTATCACTGCTGCTCTAATCACTCCTTCCACATAGTGAGTTTTTACATTAATTCTTAAAATGGGAAGTGCCATGGTTGCTATATCAAAGGTTGCCCCTTGTATCTCCACTGTTTCTGTGGTATGTTGATCTGGTTGCACCAGGTTAGAACACACGACTGAGTCAAAATCCAACCCAGTATCATAAAGGCACTTGATAGTGGTACCATTACATACTACTTCTTCACACACAGGGGGATGATGGGTTCTTGATGCCCTGTCGACAGTTCCTTCTTTCCCTTGTTTCCTGTTTTTAGGCATGCAGCGAAATATGGAGGGTTCTTTTACCTAGTCTTTAGTATGGTGATTATTCATCTTACAAATTTTACACCGTTTTCCTTCTTGCCTGTAGGGTTTCTCTTCTGGTACCTGAGGGTTCCTGTCTCTTTGGTCATATTTAGGCCTGTCATAACCTTGTTTGTATCTATGTGGTTGATCCCTATTTTCATACTTATTCTGGGTTTGTGGGGTTTTACTACTATCTCCTTGTTTCTTCTCAACTCCAGCTACTTCTGACTGAGCCGCTTGATATCTCTCAGCAACTGTTAGAATCTCCCCCAACCTCTCTGCACCTTGTTCCATAAGAAATTTTCTCATGTCTGGAGGCATAGACTCTCTTACTTGCTCCATCATGACCATTTCTTTTAGGTCTTGAGTTTTCTCAAGAGTAGTCCACTTCTCCAAGTAGGTTTCTAATCTTGCAGAGAATTGGTGGTAAGTTTCTCCAGAAAGCAGCTTGGTAGTTCTAAATTTCTTTCTATAAAATTCAGCATTCTTTTCATAACGGACTAACAATGACTGCTTCAAGAGTTCATAATCTTCTTGGTCTTCTCTGCTCAGTTTGGCAAAAACTTCATAAGAGGTTCCTCTCAGCCCTTGTGATAACTTAAGGCTCCACTTCTCTTTCTCTAGGCCATAGTTAGTAGCTAATCTCTCGTACCTACTGAGATAAGACTCAATATCATCTTCTTTCTCCACAAATGGATCCAAATGAAAATTCATGGCTCCATTTGAGGCGCCTTGACTCGCACTAGTATCAGAGGTAGTTGGGCTACTTACATTGACTGTAACATGTCCTTGAAGTTCCAGCTCTTTCAGCCTCAACTCATGTTCCTTTCCAATCTCTTTTCCTCTTTTTCAGCCTCCATTTGCAATATCTTTTCCTCTCTTTTCGCAGCCTGCCTTTTCTCTTCAGCCTCTATTTGTAATCTCTTTTCCTCTTTTTCAGCCTCCATTTTCCTAGCTTCCCTATCAGATTCTATTTGTAATCTTCCTTCTGTTTCTAATTCTTATCTTCTCTTTCTATAAACTTATCACATTCAGTAGTGACATATTTAATAAGGTCCTCCCCACTCATGCCAAATTCTTTTGCCGACCTAAATTTTGCCAAGTCTGCCATTCTCTTGCAATCTTATCACTATACAAATTATCAACTTAAATAAGAGATCAACTTAATTAATAAACAAACTTAATTAACTACAACCACTGTCAGCTTATCCAGTCACCACACTTTGGTTATGTTTATTTATTGACTTTCTTTATCTTATTTATATTTACTTTATTCCTACTTTTTACTTTTACAACTGTCTCAAAGTGAAGACCCCAGGATATTAATGAAATCCCGGAAAGGAGACACCAGATGTCGCGAGAGGTTCAGATGTTATTTAATGAAAAATATCCTGGACAAAAAGATGTATCAGATGATACCAAGATAGTGCCAGATAAGAGACTGGTCTTATAAGAAATACCCCCTTCTCTGAAAAGAATAAGGGTGTATCGACATTCAAAGGTAGGGTCAAGCTGTATAAACCTTCAAGTATAATGATAGTGTTTGATACTGAAGGTCTAAGTGCTACCTCTCAAGATCCCACCTAGAATAATGGTTATATATATTTATTTTGGATATTGACTCTGCTAGGGGATTAACTAAATTAATTTATAAGTAATATCTATCTATATTTATATATCATAACAGAACTTGAACTCAATTTAATAAGTAAGTAAGTAAGTCTGACTATTGATATATATATATATACAATTTATTGATCCTATATCGTTTATCTTTTCGGTAAGGAACATAATAAAGAAGTCAAAGGTTATTTACATAATGAAATAAATATGCATGGAATTTTTCATTTCCACAATAGGTAATTATAGTGAATTTATCTTTCAAATGTCAATTTCTTTCTTTCACATAAATAGTTATCACTGTCACTGGACTGTAAGGTTGCTATATTTTTAATAAAGTCCTTCATAAGTCATCATTACAATGTTTTTAATATGTGCGGTTTCTTTATTCTTATATTATGCTGGATTATTTTAATATGTGGCTTCTTTGTTTTAATATATGTGGCTGGATAGTCTGATCAGTGGAACTAAGCGTCCACTTATCTGTGACAAATAAGGAGCATCCACTATAGCCAGGATCACACAGTGACTGTAACTCCAACCTGGGAAATCTTGGTCGAGTTCTAAGTGTATAGAGAACTTTATGCACCAACAGGATTCCTCTCAAGTGAATGTCTCGTCAACTCGTGGTAGTAACAGGATGAAATCTGGGAATATATAATAATCGCAATCCTTGTATGGTCCAGCACTATTCCATACATACACCCACAACAACAGTCTATCTAGAGTAAAACTGGACAGACAATTGAAACCAGATGGACACATCCACAACCTCAGGGGAAAAAGCATGTATATCTTACCCTCAGGCAAAAACACATAAGCTGATACAGGCTTTAAATTGCCATCTAGGTCTGCTGCTAGATACAGTGGCAAAGTATTTGACAGCATACTTTTTGCGCTCTTTTCAGTTCAGCTCGTGTTTTGAAAAAGTAGTGGCGTTAATCCGCCAAGTTCAAGGTCTTATATAGCACCGTACCCTCCAAATCGGAGACTTGGTCAAAACCGGTGTTAAGAATTTAAAACCTAAATGTTTTTCTGCCTTCCCGTACAATGTGCATAACTTTTAATATTATGTATATATCTCATTTCTGGACCGATTTTGATCATTTAAAGTTATATTTATACGGTGAATTTATATCTATCTTTCTATCTATTAATTGTTTAGTTAGCAAAGCGCATTTAAATCTATGCAGACTTTAACTAACTAAATTGGGAACTACCCTGATGTATCAATATCAATTAAAACGATTTTTCTTTTTAAATAAACTACTATTATGAGGAAGTCTTTACACCTACTTCTTAAGTAACAATCCTGTTGTTAAAATATCTATACCTTTCGTTTTAAATATCTTTAGTCTTTAAGAAATTAAATAACTCCTTTCTATCGTTTACACAAAATAGGCTTCTCTGTCAAGCATAAAAAGGTTTCCTTATACATATCAGTGAGTCTGTTTATGTTGTCGTTGACTTTTGGGCAGGTCATTTCATTAAAGACATTTCAGCCAGTCGGCCCGTTCGCCCATCTGTTCAGCCAGATTTCCCTTGTGTTGTTTCTGAGAATCTGTTTGATTGTTCTCATGCTGCAGGGTCTGTCCTTTTGTTGTTTAGAGGCTCCTGCTTTTGCAAGTCTATCAGCTGTCTCATTTCCAGTTAGATCACTGTGTCCAGGGATCCACTGTAGGGTTACACTGATGGAGTAGGCTGTGATCAAGTTGTGAACCGCTCTTCCTATAAGAAAAATGTCTTTGTTTTCATATGGAGTCTGTTTAAGTGCTTCCAGAACAGACATGGAGTCACCGAAGATCACTATATCTGATGGCTTTCGTTCCATAAGGTCAAACTGTTGGTGTAGTAATTCAATGGCTGTCTTGATGGCCTCAGCCTCCGCTTCATAATTTGAACAATTCTCACCACAGGAGTCACAGAACTCATAAGAGGATCCATCCAGGTACCATATGCAGACGCCGTATCCTGCAAAAGAGGTAGTCTTGAAAGCTGAACCATCTGTGTAGGCCTGTATTGCTGACGTTGGGTAGCTGTTTATGGTCTCCAAGGCGCACGTCTTCAAGATTGTTGGTAGTGTTTCCTTGTTGGCCGTTTTATCTATCAGTTGTGTTTTGACAGTTGGTTGATGGAAGTTTTCCCAAGGGGGTGGTCCAAAGTATTTGTTTTCCAATTCTCTCTCTTGCGGGAGATGGTGTTTATCATTTTCCTCTTTGGCTATGTCCAGAAGAGATAGTTGTTTCAGTTTTCGTGTTTGTTTCCAAGTGTCAATAAGTACTTTGTTTGGGTGGTCTTTCTCTTGTCTCCTGTATCTCTCTACAGCTTCAGTCAGTGCTCTTTTACGCCTGATATCCAGCGGCTCTATATTGGCATCTATCTCACATACGGCTGTGGGTGTTGATCTCATCCCTCCGCAAATTAACCTGAGAGCTTGGTTCTGCACACGGCTCAGAGCTTAGATGGTATTAGTACTCACAATGGTCTGGAGGGGGAGGTTATAGTCTATCGCTGATCTCAAATAGCCAAGATATAGTTGACGAAGGGTTTGTTTATCCGCTCCCCAATTTGTACTAGCTAGCCGTTTGATGAGGTTTAGGCGCTTACATGCTTTTTCCCCTGAGGTTGTGGATGTGTCCATCTAGTTTCAATTGTCTGTCCAGTTTTACTCTAGATAGACTGGGTGCTCTTCTTTTGTTAGTGTTTCCCCACTCAGTTTGATGTTGATGTGTCTTTTTGCTATTTTGTGGCTGCGGGAGAAAGTGATGTATACAGTTTTCTGCGTATTGATTTTAAGTTTCCACAGCTCACAATATACTGACATTGTAAGGAGAGCTCTGTTGATCTTGGCTTTTGCCAGGATGGGATATTTGTCAGTAGTCCAGATGGCAAGGTCACCAGGAAACAGCGCCTTCGACACATTCAGATGTTTGGCAAGGTCATTAATGAAGATGAGGAAAAGGGTGCAACTTAAAGGAGAGCCTTGAGGGAGTCCTTCTTCCAGCGTTCTTTTCCGTGAAATTGCACCGGCATAGTTGGTAGCTATGGTTCTATTTGTTAGGAAGGCCTATATCCATCTAATCATTTTCCCTCCTATTCCAATTCTTCTCATTGTTAGTTGTGTATTTATGCGTGGTGCAAATTTAGACGTGTAGTTGGCCAGGTATGCGTGTCGATGTCACTTGAACAGTGTAATGGTGCGGTGAAGATCTAGGTCACTCACGCTGACAGCATACATGGTCCTTGTACGATGATGATGATGATGTGAGACATGGGTGTGTAGAGCGGCGAATGCGTTTAGGATCATATATGGTAAACAATGCACCCAGTCACACTCGTACGGAAGCCAATGATGGTTGCAACTACTGGTAACAGTTCATACATTTATTCACAGCATTAACAGTAGTATCACACAGGAACAGTCAATGTAAACAGGATCATGTACATCATGCTAATTGAAATCGCTGGGTACATATCAGGCCTTCTAAGGCTGGTAAACATTCAAATATGTGGGCATGGTCAATAGTGGTATGTCCTTTAACGTACAGTTCATATGGCCGCTTTGGTATCCCTGACTGAACGCGTCAGATACCTTAATAAATCCGTCATACAAAAGACGAGCCCTTAACTCATGTAATCCTATTACCAGGGCCGTCGTTCAACTTGGCATAACACGCCAGTTACCTCTTTTCATGCGGTAGAAAAGTGGCCATTACACAGGCCTCGATATGACGTCAGCTGTGTACTCTTCATAAGCAGGTTGTATAAACCCTGCTATAATGTTTGTATAAATATACCGCCAACCTGCGGTTTCCACCATATATAACTTCGTCACTGGACTTCTGATCATATGAAGACGAATAGTCTTAAATAGCTACCTTGAGCACAAATATAAGTTCTGCATTACAGGAACTGTGAGCTGTTCTCACAGGCTAGGTAAGCCTTTAACTAATTCTGCAACCGAATGCGTAGTAATGATAAAGTCGGTGTTACCTTGAAACGAATCCTCAGAACATAAGAAACAACACTGTCGTCATTCCTGACGTACAGTAAATCACTGGGGAAAACTGACAACGCAGTCACTTTGAAGATTTTCCTTCCCCAGAAAACAACGGACATTCACGTCCCACAGAAGCCAGTTCACCTCTCTACCTGACGGAAGTCTAATTTTGCCCTCTACAACTGCGCATGGCACATAGCCCAGAACTGTTTACCTTTGACCCTATTCTCAAAAAAGGTCAAACCCAATGAATGAACCAAAAAGGGAGATAACCCCTAATCAACCTGACACAGCAAAGTTAAGACATAGTTCCCTAACCTTGACCAGGGTGAAAAACATACAACCAATGAATCGACGTTTGAAACTCCGTCAAAGATGACAGCAACACTCATCTTTAGCAAAAGTCCCTTTCTCAAAACTCTGTCGTAGGCTTGCTCAAGGTCGATGAACACAGCTATTGTGCTTTTTCCCTCTTGAAAGCCATCCATCACATTCTGTGTAAACCTGAAGAGGGGGTCATCTGTGCGACACTTACGTCTGAAGCCTGCCTGGTTGTTGTCCAGAAGGTTCCAGCTTTCCAACCACCAGTATAGTCTGTTGTTTACCATTCTCTCGACCAACTTGCCCAAGCATGAAGTGAGGGATATGGGCCTATAGCTTCTTGGTGTTCCTGGTGGTTTCCCTTTCTTCAATATAGGCAAGATGGTTGCTGTCAGCCATGCTGATGGTAGCTGTCCCTCGTTCCACGTTCTATTGATGAACCATAGAAGTGTCTCTTTTGCCTTTGGCCCTAGTTGACAAATCATCTCATTTTTAATTTTATCTGGTCCTGGAGCTTTATTTTTGGCCAGTTTCCGTAGTGCCATTCTCAGTTCTTGCGGACGGAACGGATCATCGAACGCAGCAATATTGGTCTGATCTATGTTACGCGTGGATGTGTTCTTTAGGAGCATTTTGTCTAGTTTCTTTCTCTGTTGTGTTTTATTTACACTGGCATAAAAATTGTTGAAGACATCGGCTTTCTTGCTGCTTGATGTTACTTCATCACCACTTCCATCCACCATGGGTGTTGGGTTTGTCTTTTTATTACTTCCCTCGAGATTACTGAGGAGTCTCCAAACTTTGTTCCTTCTCTTTTTAAATCTAATTTGTTGCAATTTTCTTTCCAAGTCTCCCGTTTATTCTTCTTGGTGACATACCTTACTTTTGCTGTCCACCTGTTGTACTCTGTTTTATTTAGGGTGGTAGGGTATTTTTCAGCCTTCTTTCTAGCTTCTCTCCTTTCTTTGACTGCTTCAGCTAGTTCAGATGTCCAGTAAGGTTTATACTTCTTATGCTTCCCCCTTGGGATGCACTTTTTGGCAGCTGTTAGGATTGTGGTACATATGTTGTTGTATGTAGTATTAATGTTATCAGTTCTAATGATTTGACTGAACCCAGCGTCAGTTTCTCGGCCGTAGCGGTCCCAGTCTGCTTTCCTGAAGTTCCAGGATGGTTTACACGGGGACTTCTGTGTCTTCTGTGGTGTTAAAATAGTTGTTAAAACAGGGCGGTGGTCACTTCTTACGTCTTCTAAGACTTTGATGATACTATTTTCTGCTATGTCAGCTGAAACAAATGTCAGATCTGGCCGGCTGGTCGAGCCGTGTGCCCTGTGTAGGAGTGTTGGTGGAGTTTCCAAGTTCTGCAGCAGCATTAAGTTGGTACTGCTGCACAGCTCCTCAACCACTAGACCCCTACTGTTAAACCGCCTGTATCCTAGAGCAGGAATGTGAGCATTAAAATCACCAGCTACGAAAGTTTTCTTTAGTATGGGCTCGAACTCAGGCAGACCTTTTGATGAGGTCGGGGGACAGTAAATGTTGTGTAGTGTGTACTTGGTGCTATCTTTGTCCCATAGCTTTATTACTTGGTGGTCGATATCCCCCGCAGGGTTGTTGGTTACTGTGGCTTGGGTATCATTTTTGATTAAGGTCATGATGCCTTGGCACTTCAGGCATTCACATTTGTACTGTGTATAACCCATGATGTTAATTTGTCTCCGTGGGAGTATTGTTTCCTGCAGAAGGGCTACTTGTACTTGATGTTCGTGTAGTATTTTTGTAAGCTCAATTGTATTGTTCTGTAGTCCAGCTATATTTAGCTGTAGAATGTTAAGGTTCCCCTTCGCTGACTTTTCACAAGGAGCAGGGGATTTATCTCTCTTGCGCGGGCCTTGGTAACCGAGGCGACGCCCGAGCTCGTGTGGAATATGTTGTTTGACTGGCATTGGAGGTATTGGGTGTTTGCTGCAGACATCTCCCTCCCAAAGAATGCAATGGATGTGTCTTCCTCCATGAGTATTGGGTTGATTTGCTTGGCCACTCACCTTTTTGGCTCTAAAGATCACTTCGATCTGGGGGTTCAGGTGGGGTTCACAGAGATGCATTCCCCGCTAGTCACAAGCGCTCACGATGCAGGCCTCATTTTTCGTTCTGTGGCTGAGCTTTTGCTGTGGCTGTGTCACGTCCTGCATCCTATGCCTTCACGATTTTCCCCGAGCACAGCGGTTCTAAATTTCCATTGAGTTTTAGTGGCTTTGCTTCCCGTGTCTCAGGAGTTGGACAAAATCTGACGATGGGTGCAATGTCAGGTCGCATGGCAATCTTGCTGCAGCTGGGACATAGGGCAGGGCCCGGATCCCTTCTAGGTAAAGACCTATCTTTTACCATCACCACTTCAGGATCCTTGGTGAGGTGTATCGTGGATTGGACAAAGAAAGATTGGTAGGCAAGTAGAGAAGAGAGAAGGTAGCATTTAACCCATGAGTGGGGTTTGGGTTGTTGTTGACCAGAGCATGGTCCACTCGCCGGCGTATTGCGCCTACACCTTAGGAGGAGTCCCAAACAACTCCCGACCCAGTTATACCGCCAGGCACTCGGTCGCCCCCATAGCAAACTCTGTGAAAACGGGGTCACCACATGAAGGTGCTGCTATGGACACATTTGTACAGGAGAGGCCATATGCTAGGAGCTTACTACAAGACAATAGCTTCCGCGGCGCTCACTGCACCTGGATATGAGAGACTATGTGTTCGCATCAACATCCATTGATGTAGGTGGGATCGTCAGAGCCCGAACCCTACATAGACCCCATGCATGACTTATAAAATGATGGTAATGAGCCGAAATGGTGTAGCATTGAGTTGTTCAGTGGTCTCAGTCTGGCGAGCCTGAGTCCCATGTAATAAGTGTGCTAACGGGTGTTGTTCTTGGTGTTTGATAATGTTTCCTACGTGTTTGATTCTAAGTGACTGGATCTTCGTTTCTTTGTCTTGGAGGGCAATCCCTCCCTGTTTCTTTTCTTGTATAAGTGTCTTATGTTTTATGCTGTAAATTGTGCGACTAAAAATGAAACTTTGATCTGTTTGTTTATATATCTGTGCTGGTCTGTTTTGGGGGGTCGAAAACTGTGGCTATATAAAGTAATTTAGGAATAATGAATTTGTTCACTACCGTTGCTCGCAAAAAAATCGTTGTGGTTTTGAATTTGTATCTGTGTAGCAGAATATTCCCGCTGAAGCATGTGACTATGATATATGCCGCTGAAAAGAGCAGCTCGCTAGAGTGAAATCCGCCTGCGCTTTTTTTCCAACTCAAATCGAGGTAAGAACTCTATATGGTTGGGAGCTGTGTGCTCTGCTCCATATCTTTCCTCGTAGCTAAATCATGGTTTTCACCATTTTAGTGGTCCAGCCTATGGCAGTCCAAGCAATCTGTTACATGTTGTCGAATATCTATCTCGTTGCATGCCCGCGGCACAGTCAGAAGAGAACCTACTATGAAGCTAATAAATCTTGAGCTTCAGGACCCCCAAGTCCAGCATTTCTCTATAACGTGTTTCTTTCCTACCCCCAACACTTTGTTTTATAAACGAGGCCCCTCCAAGAATTAAAGCATCAAGGCCCCTAAAATGTACATCCGCCACTGTTCACAGTTACCGGGTTCCAGGAACGAAATTTGGTAGCATCGCGCTGCAGTCTACCCAGCTGTAAATGTGTACCTGACTCGGCTGGTGAGTTAAGGAAGGCAAAGGCAGCGGAACTGGCAGAGGAAGGGAAGTGGTCACCCTCCTTGATAACAAAGCTGGACCTTGTATGTGACGACTCTTTAACACTTCACTCTCCTACGGTAGGTAGTTTCTGCTATGACACTTGACCTTTTTTTAAAATGTGACCCAGTTACCCAAGTCTTGGACGCGAGATAAAAAAAGGCAGAGTGGTAAGAGTGCTGGCACGTTTCAGTCTACCCATCTGTAAATGGATACCTGAGACTGCTCTTGTTTTGGGGAAGGCAAAGGCAGCGATGAAGGAGCTGGTCATTTTGTCTCTCGAAGCTGGACCTAGTGTAGTGAAGTTTCTAACACTTCCTTCCCCTACGGCAGTCTCTGCTGTGGGATTACTTCATGGAAGTCTTAGTCGTGCACGTTAAGTTGTAGTTAACACCAGGGCTGTGGAGTCGGGAGTCGGAGTTGAGGAGTCAGTGGTTTTAGTGTAGTCGGAGTGGGTAAAAAATGTCCCGACTCTGACTTTTACGAGGCAGAAGCCAAGCCAGATCCTTTTTTTCCCCTTAAAGAACCAATTCAAACTTAAACGAAAAATTATCTTTGTTTTAAAAATACTTGTTGAGTTTTTGTTTTAAATTATTTTATGAATGAGAGAATAGTTAAAAACGTAAAAGTCACGAATTCATTTATTCGCCCATGTACCATACTTATATCTATAACTCCAATACTCCATATAAGTGCATAATTCGATGCCATATGACTAGTTTAAAAAAAAAAGTGTAGTCGTAGTCGGAATCGGGAGTCGTAGTCGGAAAAAAATAAGGTATGTTGTTGGCAGTGGCGTATTCTCTATGTGTGCTGTGCGTGCTGCGCACACCTATGCCCGAAGGAAAATAAAAATTTAATTTATTATTCTATAAAATATTTCTCTTCTAATGTTCTGCTTTCGGACCGCACGCATCAGGATAATGGATTTTCCCGCATAGAATCTACGAGTATATCTAGTTTCAGTTTCCCAGACGCGTTTTATAGTGCAGTTTTTATTGGTTGGTAGCAATCGCCCGAAGTTTCTTGGGTAATTCCGTCACAATTCATGCTGTACCTTTCGGTTTCACGTTTGAAGACTGGTTTGTGTGGATCGGGGTCATGGCCAGATACGTCAATACAATACGATCATGCGTGCGGTCGTCTTGCAACTCTCGAGTTGTAAAAATCGGCTGTGTCCAAGTCCAGTGTTTTTTTGTGATTAATTTTTGTTAGTTGCCGGGAGTGCAGATTATTACAGTGACAGTGAGTTTCAAGTTGTAAGTTAATTAGTATTTCGGAGATAATTGACATAGCCTATACTCAAAATGCAAGTGTTGGACGACATCGCTAAAAAGAAGTTTTGTTCACTAAGTTTTAGTGAAAAACTATCAATTGTGAGTAACGGTAAACCATGTTCTGAGTTACCACTCTTAAAAACAGTACATAAAACTAAGACAGAAGTATACATACGCCATTTTTCAACAGCTCATTACAAGTCGGTGGATTGGTTAACTGGTTGTGAAAAGAGGAATAAATTGTTCTGTTGGCCTTGTTTTTTATTTTCTTCAGAAGGCAACGTATGGAGTAGAAATGGTTTTGATGATCTTAACCACTTAAGTACAGCTGCACAGAGACACGAAAAGACTAAAAGCCATGTCCAATGTTTTTTTCAGCTGAAAATGTTTGGCTGACAAAGAGTGGACGTCTTGCTTAATGATCAGCTCGATAAAAGTATCAGCCAACATAATGAACTTGTAAAAAAGAATCGAGATATCTTGAAACGTCTGATTGATGCGGTATGCTTCCTTGGTAAACATGAGCTTCCTTTCCGAGGACATGACGAATGTAATGACTCTTTCAACAGAGGCAAGTATTTAGAGTTTCTGGATGCACTTCAGCAATATGACCCTCTTTTGGAACATCACTACAGAGCTCTACAGTTTTCCGCGGAACCTCTCCGGCTGTGCAAAATGATCTCATTCAGGCTATCTCTGAAGTCCTCATTGATGAAATAAAGAAGGAAGTCCACGTTTCAAACTTTGCTGCTATACTTTTGGATAAGAGTTGTGATATCACGTGCAAATCACAGCTGTCAACAGTCTTAAGATATGTATAAACATGTAGTTAGCATGGTACAAGAATACAAACTTAAAGATAAGTTAGTTGGGCAAACTTATGATGGAGCGTCTGTGATGGCAGATCATTTGGATGGCTTACAAAAAAAGGTTATTGATGTTTACCCAAAAGCACTTTTTACTCATTGCTGTGCCCATGCATTGAACCTCGTCTTGCAACAAAGTTTGATGAATATCAAAGACTGCAATATTTTTTTTATAACTCTCAATGGTCTTTCTGCATTTTTCTCAAAATCGTCTAAGAGAACAATAGCCCTTCAAGAATTTCTTTCTAAGAAGTTGCCAACTGTAGCATCTACCAGGTGGAACTTCACTTCCAGATTAGTACATACAGTGAACGATCATTGGTTAGAGCTTATTGACTTTTTTTGAAAATGTCATTGATTGTTCTTTAGAATGGGATGCTGACACAGTGGTTAAATCGCAAGGCTTTTTGTCTTTCTTGAGGAGCCTAAATACAATTTTCCTACTTCAAGTATTTTCAAGATTATTTGCATATACAGATGTTTTATACAATTTACTTCAAACAAGAAATTTCGATATTTTGTACTGCTGCAAAAGAATAGAAGAGATCAAAAATGAAGTTCAACGAGCAAGGGATACTGCCTTTAAATAGATTTGGTATGCTGCATTGGGAAGGAGGGGAGAATAATTTGAATCACCTACAAATAAACGACGCCGTGGTTGTATAGGAAAAGATGCATATTGCCAACTGTATTTTGAAATCATTGATAACATTAGTGTTCACACAGAAACACGGTTTGCAGCTTTAAAGAAACTTGAGTATTTCCACCTTCTTTATGAGCAAAAGTATACCAGTTTCAAGAAAATTTTTCCAAAGGACCTTATCAAAAAATTAAAAGAAGTTTATGGAGACATGTTCGACTATGTAAGATTGAAGAATGAACTTGTTGTACTTTATTGTTCGGATGAGTTCTGCAACAAGTCAGTTCATGAGTTACTGCAGTTCTTAGTTGAAAATGATCTCAGTTCAGGCTTTAAAGAAGTGTTCAAACTGGCAGAATTGATAATGACAATTCCAGCAACTACTGCTTCTGTAGAAAGATCGTTTTCAGCTTTAAAGCGAATCCACAGTTACCACAGATCTACACAAGGTCAAGATCGACTCTCCAGTCTCAGCCTATTGTCCACTGAAAAGGAACTTTTGAGCAAGGTTAGAATGAAGAATACATTTTACGATGCTGTAACAGAGAAATTTCTGCAAAAGGAAAAAAGAATAGATCTGATCTTCAAGTGAAACCTGTAAGTGAAAATATGTATTATTTAGTTAATGTTTTTCTTCCAGCCGAATAACTATCGTTGGGTAATTGAATATAGTTGGTTTTTAAATTAAGAGGGGAAGGGGTTAAATAGTAGGCGTACATATTCATTTTAAGCAGCAGCACGCCTAGCTCGCATTACCAGGATACGCCCCTGGTTGTTGGGTGGGCCTATTGGCATTGGAAAAATAAGGTATGTTTTTGGGTAGGCCTAATCTTTACCTTTAGTGCCGTGGAGTATGTATAATATGTGTATTGAGTTAGGGTTAGGTTTGGGGTTAGGGACATAGGGTTAACCCTAACCCCAACCTTAACCCTAAACCTAACCCCAGCCCTAACTCTAAATGGTACGAAAATATACATATTGTACATACTCGACGGCACCTAAAGTTAAAGATTACCATGTCTTTGTTTTAAATTTCTTTATCACGTTAACATGAGCTATTATGGCTTATGCAAATTAAGTAACTTGCCGATAGTCCGTAGTTCGTTTTATTTTCCTCAAGTTACTTCCATTATAATTATATAGGCTATCTAACGGCACCCTCCCACATATAGTTGCCATCCCCAGACACGGCCTCTCATTAACCGTTTCATACAGCAGAGATTTTGGTTTCTTCATCTCGATTTGAAACTTATATTATTCCCACTTTCATTTATACAGATTGTTATCGATTTACGACATATGCGCCTTACGACCACTCGTAATTACGACGGCCATCCCATTAATGCCATCATATTAGTGACGACTCCCAACGTTCGGTCATAAATTTTATTTATCACGGTACAATACCGTACCGTAATTTTATGGCAATACTTGTGAATTGTAATATTTCACTGGAAACAAAGAGTAAAATTAGTTTTAAATTTATCAAAATAGACCTATACATTTTAGCATTCGGGCATAATAATAGTTAACATAACTATATGGTTCATATAGTATATACTGTGATTACAAACTTACGACCATATCAACAGAATTTCGTATTTTCTTTCACGGAACTCGAAAATGAAAGCAGACAGTAGTTTTTCATGTCAGGCTTATTATTAGCCAAACAGCACGAACTTTTTAGCGATGGTATATCAAACAATGTAGAACACAGAAGATGTATTTTTATAGGCAAACTGCCAATAGGCTTTTGTGCTGAGTTGTTTTCGTTGTTCAGAATCGACATTATTGCACTCGGGGCAAACTCATAAACTCCGCCCATGCCGGTCCCAAGCCCGGATGAAAAAGGAGGAGGGCGGCCTGCATGGAGGCCGTAAGGAGGCAGCCCCTCCACCATGCAAAGGCACAACAGGCCAATCACCTGTTTGTCTTAAACTATGATTACGAGAAATACAAGAGAGAAAACCGGACTGATTCTAAAGGCGACGAACTGGAACGGACTACGGACTACGACTTATGGAACTTGGAACACAAGAAGTATAAATGGGAAGGAAGAGGAGCTGGTGGAAGAGATGAGGAAAGCAAAACTAGAAATCCTGGCTATAACAGAAACGAAGAAAAAAGGACAAGGAGTCATGGATCTCGATGGCAACACGTTGCTCTACAGTGGTGTACCCATATCTGAAAGAGCTAAAGGGGGCGTGGGTTGCATTGTGGCCCAAAATCAAAAAGATAGTATCAAGGGATGGAACTTTGTCTCGGAGCGCATTATGGTTGTAAAACTAAAAGAAGGAGAAACCATAGTCAACCTGGTCATAGTGTATGGGCCAAATGAGGATGAGAGAGCAGAGGTCAGGGAGGAATTCTTCGAGCTGCTTCAAAGGACAGTGGATGACTGCCTAGATGAAGTTATCATGCTCGGAGATTTTAATGCCAGAGTTGGAAATGACCATGCTAGATGGGGTGGCGTTATCGGAAGATATGGAGAAGATACTCTCAATGACAATGGAAAGCGACTCCTTAGATTCTGCAGTGAGCAGAATCTGATCATTACAAACACAAAGTTCCCCCATAAGCGCATACATGCATACACTAGATGTGAACCAACCAAGAATGAGAAGTCAGTGATCGACTATGCCATTGTTCGGAGAAGCTCATTCAGATATGTCCGAGATGCAAGAGTCTGGAGGGGGCCAGAGATTGGAAGTGATCACTACCTGCTAACAATCAAACGAACAACTGAAAGAGTTGCTCAGCCTAGGAACTGCCCAACATCACGCAGAAACCAAGTAAACGAGCAGGAGAAATGAGCATTAGGACCTACAAGCTGAGAGAGCCAGAAATTAAGACCAGATATCAGGGGCTTATTGCTACAGCAGTGAGCAACACAGAAGAACGACCTGATGACTTGGAAACCCTCTGGAATAAATTCAAGGATATCATAAAGACAGCTGCTGCAGAAGCATGCGGTGAAGTCCGACTTGGGAACCAGAGAAAGAGGACACCTTGGTGGACAGAGGAAGTCGAAGAGAAAATAAGAGAGAAGAAAATGGCATGGAAACAATACTTAGGAGCTAAAAACACAACAGGACAGGTGGAAAAATATAGAGAATATGTGACACTCAGAACAGAAGCAAAGAACAAAGTGCTAGCAGCAAAACAGAAGTCCTGGGAAGAATTTGGAGAAAAGCTAGAAAAAGATGCACAAGAAAACCAGAAATTGTTCTATAGGACCCTAAAGAACATGAGGAAGGAAAAACAATGCCCTCTCAAATTTATAAAGGACAAGCAAGGCAAATTGCTTACTGCCCCGAAGGAAGTAATGGAAAGATGGAAAGAATATTTCTCAGAACTCCTGGATGGTGAGCATGGTGAAGCAACAGAAATGATAACCACTAGCACAGAAGAGAAAACCAATGATGGTGAAGATGACATAAAGATGGAAGAACTGAGGGCAGCACTAGAGAAAATCAAGATGGGCAAAGCAGCAGGGCATGATGGTATAACACCAGAAATGGTTAAGTACATGGGAGCATCAGGCGACCTGTTACTCTTAAAGGTCCTACAGGCAGCATGGTGCAACAAGACCATACCAAAGGATTGGGAGATTGCCATCATAACACCAATTTTCAAAAAGGGTGACAATCGACAATGTGGAACCATAGAGGCATATCCCTTCTCAGTGTCCCTGGTAAAATCTACTCTAGAATCCTAGAGCAGAGACTCCGACGCCTAGCTGAGCCACAATTGGATGAGGTCCAGTGCGGATTCCGAGCAAACCGAAGTACTCAAGACCTAATCTTCACACTCAGACAGCTGAGTGAAAAGGCCCTTGAGTATAAGAGTGAGATCCATCTTTGTTTCATAGATCTGGAAAAGGCGTTTGACAGAGTCCCCTGGAGCAAACTTTGGGACTGTTTGGCAAGGAAGAATATTCCAGCACCTCTGATTCATGCTATACAGAGCTTCTACAAGTCTTGCAGAAATTATGTGAGGACAGCAAACCATAAGTCAGAAGAGTTCAGGACCACCACTGGTGTAAGACAAGGTGATATCCTGTCACCTTATCTTTTCATACTCCTCATGGACGATGTCATCAAGGCATGTAAGGAGAGAACAAGAAAGTATTCAGTGGGGTACTGGAAGATGAGACAGGTCTATATTTCGGAGCTGGCATTTGCTGATGATGTTGCCCTGATTGCTAAATCAGAGGCACATCTCCAATCCAACCTGCAAGTCTGGAAGGAAGAGCTGGAGAAGAGAGGGATGGTCATAAGCAGCTCTAAAACAAAATCCATGGTGATATCACGAGAAGAAAGAAAACATCAGATTAAGTTGGGAGAACAGGTCCTGGAGCAGGTCGACCACTTTAAATATCTCGGAGCTATTATAGACCGAAAGGGAGGCATCAAAGAAGAGTTGGCCACTCGAAAAGCAGCGGCTGGGAGACTTTTTCAGGCCATAAATCGTGGATTCCTCAGCAAGAAAGAGGTTGGTAAGAAAACGAAGATGGCTGTATACCGCTCCACCTATGTCCCAGTTTTGACATATGGATGCGAGTCGTGGGCAATGACTACAACCCACAAAAGCCAGATCCAAACCTCAGAAATGAGGTATCTGAGGAAAGTGGTTGAAGTAACAAGAAGAGACATGGTCCGCAACCAGACGATACGTCAAGGCCTGAAATCCCATCCGCTGCAGACCCAAATAGAACAGTCCCAACTAAGATGGTTTGGCCATGTCTGCAGAATGGGAGAAGATCGGCTACCACGACAAGCATGGGAAACAAAGAGCCAGGGATCCAGACCTCCAGGACGACCCAGAGTTCGCTGGGAGGACAACATTAGACAATCTTTGAAGGACCGAGGACTAGAATGGAACCAGGCCAGGAAGAAGACAGCTGATAGAATGGTCTGGCGCTCTCTCTTCCAAACCTCTACACTTCACGGTAGAAGGGGAACGACTAAGTAAGTAAGTAAGCAAACTCATAGGTGCTATGTCCCCGTTAGCGAATGCCGAATGGAATGAATGCTGATTGTCCCTGTATCGCGCTGGTTGTCCCTGTATCGCGCTGGTTGTCCCTGTATCGCGCTGGTTGTATACACGTCTGACCCATGCCCTCATTCGTCCATCTCTGCTAGATTTACGTTTGACACCAAATTCCAGCAGTCTGAGCCGTGCTGAGTCATGACTGCAGTGTAGATCTCTAACCGCCGACCATTACTTGTCCTAAGTATCTTACCTTTGTCCAAACTCATTATGCGAAATTTTAATAAGGTAAGCTTTCTTTTATTTCTAAAAGTTATCTAGCTTTTTAAAAATTTTTAAATTTATTCATCCGTTAACCTTCAGCTCCCCTAGGAGCATAGGCCCTCAACAACCTCATGCCGACTGCTCCGGTCACAAGCCGTCAGATTGAGGCCTTTTCACGTCTTCCTCATCATGTTAATTTTGGCCTCCAGTACTCATCCTACCACCAAACATAAACATCCTGAAGCTTCTTCCTTTCCTTGGTCTTCACCTTGTTTCGCATGGTCCCAGGATGCCAGTCTTATTGTCCCACATTTCTGCTGCCACTTGTGCAGTTTTCCCTTGTTCATTTAATGTACGAACACTCCAGGTGCCTAATCTGGAGATTATCCTAGAAGGAAAAAAAAGGATATTCTCTGCGCGTTCCCTGGGTTGCGTCATAAGCCTCCTTCTCAAAGCACTTTCCTGTCTTGGATTGGTGAGCTCAATAACTTTCTTTAGTTAAGTCATGTGTACCGGTTTTTTAATTTTTTTGTGTGTGGCTTAACTTCTCTACAGGATAGGGTAGGCAGCTCCATGCCCAACCCTCCTTAGTCGCCTTTTACGACAAGCTTGGAAGGTTAGTGTTATTTTTCTGTGCTCCCCTATCGGTACCAGACAACTCTGTTCGAATAAATTTATCTAAACGTATTCTCTAAGAAAAGGAATACAAGGCTAAATTAAGTGGATATAGCTTTAAATCATGGTTGTGGAATTGAAGTTAGGAGTCGAAGTCGTGGAGTTGATAGTTTTGTGTGGATTTGGTTACAAACTTCCGACTACGATTAGTCTCGTAATTTTAAAATTCACGAATGTGGGGCGTAAAGAGGGGGAGGGGTTATGGGGTGGGGAATGAAGATATTTCTTGAGAAATTTGGATTATTTTCTTTACAATCCTCTCGTCTGAGTTGAAGTCGTGTTTTCTAAATGACTGGAGTGGGAGTCAGGGTCCAACACATTCTTTTCGGACTCCACAACCCTTTTTTAAATGCTTGATCGACCAGCAGGGATGGACGTATGAGAGGATGCATTCGGCGAGAAAACAATCAGTGCGCGAAAGGAACAATCTGCATTCATTCCCTTTGACATTTTTTGAGGGAGACTGAACACCTGTGGGTTTGCTCGGGATGCAGTTATGTCGATTCTGATTGACTTTACCAAACGGTACCCCTCCCCAAGTCGGCGCCGATGCCGTCACACCGTTCAAGAACTGGCTCTACATTTATACATACAGACTCATAAATTTACACACACGGCAGTTTCCTTTAAAAACCAGTTCTGCGGCGCGCCCTTTATTCCACGCATAGGATCAATTTTAGTTTCAGAATGGTATTCTTCGAAAATGTTGGCACTTATTTATCACGACGATTCTTGTAATTATTACGTCACCTAACGAAGATTTCTGATAGCGTATACTTCTGGACGTGGAACAGTGTCTTTGTTCATACTAGGTAAGCATTTTTCTAGTAATATTCTTATCGGGAAACTACCGTCGCATTGACCATTGTACAATAATAAATCAACACATTAGAAGGAAGCAATCCGCAGTCTCTGGAATTGTATAAACGTTTTAAACAAATAAAGAGGGGAAACCCGAGGACTGTAAACAGTAAATATGATACACTGATACAATAGTCTCTGCTAAGGTGGAGACATTTCACGTCCTGCAGTAAGGGGTATATAATAAGAACAGCAACAGTTAGAACGGCCAACGTCAATATCAAACGAATATCATAGTCCTCATAGACGCGTGTATAATTTGAAATAATATTTCTTTAATGCACGTATACACAAACATCTCCTTGGATTTATAATGATCCTCCGTAAGTCAAACATAGTCATATTCATAACGTGAATTCCATTTCCATACACATGCCTCCAATATTATAAAGTCCAGACGGCGTTGACCCATTTATAATCTTTGTTCAAGTTACTTATATATTATTCATAAATCATTTCCAGCCTCCTATAACTATATATGATTCCTAGAATCAGTCCATTGGGACATATTACACTAATCCAGATATGGGATGCTATAAATCCATTTACATGATACTGAAACTTCAGACACAGCCGTCTTCTCAACACTTTGTAAACACAATCCCCATCTTACTAATACAAACATTGTCACGTCATTTGCGCTGATACGCATACAATACAAACCCAGTCGTGTCTTTTCGTGCAGCATGTGATCTCAACAGAAATCGATCTCTATGGTGCACAAAAAGACTCAACACACACATAAAGGTGTATTAGCTTCCGTAGCTAGACGGTGTTACCGTTCGGATGGTCTTGGGTTCGATTCTCCGGTGAGCTTATCACTTCTGTTGTTTTTCTGTTGTCTAGTTCTCTCACTAGTGCCTGAAACATACCTTTATGTGTGTAATATTTTTTTATTTACGCTTTCTTTGTTCATGTTACGAGAAGAAGGAAGCTGGAAGATATCGTGACAACAGGTTAGATAGAAGGAAAAACAGATAAAGAGAGAATATACTGGACAGTTTGACATCGTGGCATAGACAGAAGTCAACAACAGAATTGATCATTAGTACTTGTTGCGCACATATTTTTGACGCACAGATTACAAAAATACGATATGACTAATTGATATGAAAAAAGAGATTACTTTTGTTACAGTCAAAGTTATATCATCCATGATTTGATTTATACTTTTGATTATGTGGATGATCTCCCCTTGAATATTGATTTCGCGGATGAATACCGAATTTATGTAATTTCTCATTTGTTAGGGCCAGAAAATAGATTGATCTTGTTCAATATGTTTATGGCCTGAATTTATATGTATTACTTGTCTAGTGCAAGAAGATTCAGTCTTATATTGTATATCTTTGTATGTTTAGGTCGGACTATATTCTTTGTGCCGAACACTGGGGCAGGTATTCGTTTTTCGAGGCATGCGTAGTGAGTCTCGATAATATCGCCTGATATGGCTGTGTGTGTAATTTTGGGCTGGTCCCTTTTCGGGGTTGAAAAGTGATTTGTGCATGTTTTTCCAGGAGAAGTTAGTGTCTCTGCAAGAGTCTATTTGTCAGAGATTCTCCTCATGCACTTTGTTATTAATTCGGACTCCAGGTAATACCAGACCCTTTCTTTTGATGATCTCTACGTGGTTAGGCCTAGATGGAGTCGTGTTTCGAACATCGTTGGTCGTCGATATACCATTGAAGATGACAGGTTTCCCAACAGAGCTTATGTCTACATGTAACAACCTTAGAATGTGGAACTGTAGGGAAACTCTAGGAAATTATTGATATTCAAATTGTGAATTAACTTTGGCTTATCATTATCCTTCTGCTGGGTGAGTGAGCACAGCTCAGGAAGGCAGCCATATTGTTTTCTTGTCATCGTTATGGATCGCTGTCCTGAGAACAGTATACCAAACTTATTATCGGACAGTGATATGGAGATCTCACTAATAAGAAAACCCCTATCATGGTTTAACTTTATTACATAAATATTTTGATATATGTCGCTGGAGAACTTAGCCAAGGAAAAGGTTCGGCCAGTGAACTCTTTGTATGTTTACACACCCACACCCACTGATGCGTTCAGTCAGTTAGGGGATGTGGCAATAGTCTGCCAGAACATTGAATGATTCCTTATATCGTCCATCATATTTGAATGCTGCATGAAATATGATCTACTGTTCAAATGCCTAATGATATATATGTCAACATGTTCCTATGACTATGTTCCGTGCTGTCCTGATGTATGCGTCCCTATTAAACGGTGTGAAATGCCCGCTGCAGTTCAAGTCGTCATTGCCTTGCATGAGAGTGTGTGAGAAATATTATCAAGTGGTCTATTACACCGAACCATCACACCATTCGCGTTACTTGACACTCCCACTCAATGTCAACAAGACAGGTTGATTTAATGGTGCAGAAGTAATCTAAAGAAGACCTTCGTCAGTGATGACCAGTACACGACTCTAAAACATAACACCCGCATCCAGACATTATCAGTGGTACCATTTATCGGCGTTATCAGTGGTAGGCCAGATCCCTGGGTTTATTGTACCAGACCATTCCTGACGCCAGATACGACACGCAAACACGGATGTACAAGTCTTAGCAAGTGAATACAGAATCTAGGTCAGCGCTTGATGACATTTTGCAGTACAGGCAGTAATTAGGCCAGCGTTGTGTAGTCATTCTTTCACAGATCAACGCTTTGTGACATGTTGTGGTACAGACTTTATTTATGTCAAGTTGACATTGCTACACAAGTGAAAAGTTCACCATATTAACAGGAAATGCAGTAATATTGAGAAGTTAATATATTTCATCGGTGGATCTTCTATATACTCATTGTTGAACTTTGTAATAAATTAGTTCAAGAATTTAAGAACTTATTAAAAGTGGCAGTTATTTCAACACATTCCAACCACAACACATCTAATTAATTAATGTATGCATTTATGCTATTGATGTTTACATGTTATTTGTGTATATGTATAGTTGTTTATATGTCCGTGGGTGGTTGGTGAGGTGACTAGCACAAGAAATACCGAGTAATATTGGTCTTGTACTAGTGTTCTGTAGGTGCGAATTTTCTTAATTGAAAATTTGCTAGCGACAACCTGTTGCTATTTCTGTTAGTTGTTAAGACGCGTTTTTCTTCGTTGTTTTTGTTAATAATTTTGTGTTCCTTAGTTTTGTTTTGATTTGTTTGAATTTGTTGGTCTCATCTTTCCTTTTATTCAGTTCGTTACACCCTTATGTTTATACTCTGTGACATCATTTGTTTTGTTTAATTCATTGCAGTTGTCATCACAGATTCTGTGATTATTTACTTACTTCAGTTCCTTATATTTAATTTAATTTAATTTGATTTCTGCAATTGTTTTCATATTGTCTTTTATGCTTGTCCTTTGTTAATGTCTTTGGTTGACAGATAATAGGAGGTATATTTGAATACACTTATATGATAGTACAGGCCAGTACTTTATTATTATTATTACTGTACAAGGAAGTATACAAGACCTGTTTAAGGCTTGTCTCCCACATTGATTGGGATAGGAAGATATTATTTTCCACAGGTACTCAAGTGATCATTTGTTTCATTATAAACAAGATAACCATATAAGGTCTTTGACTAAGACTAAGAGAGTGAAATAAAATTAAGTGAGTATACAAGTCGATAGTACAGACTTGTCTCCCATTAAAGTGGGATAAGGTAATTTATTTACTTTTTCAGGTTACTGTTTTCATAAGACAGGATGGCTAATTTAGATTACTTTATCCTTGGTAAGTCTGGTAAAGAATTGGAAGAATATTCATCTGCTCAATTTGCCATTGCATTAAAATCAGAAGAGAAAAAACAAAAAGATGAGAATAAATGTAAAGCAGAAATTGAACAAAAGAAGATAGATGCTGAGAATTTCAGATTGCAGATGCAAGCTGAGGAGAAAAAAGCTGCTGCTGAGGAGAAGAAAGTTGTTGCTGAGGAGAGAAAACTTCTAATAGAAGAAAAAAAATAGAAGCTGCTGCTGAGGAGAGAAAACTTCAAGCTGCTGCTGAGGAGAGAAAACTTCAAGCTGCTGCTGAGGAGAGAAAACTTCAAGCTGCTACTGAGCAAAAAAGATTAGAAGCTGAGGAGAGAAAAGAAATAAGAGAACATGAACATCAGAAAGAACTTTTAGCATTTGAGTTAGAAAAAATGAAATTGACAAATATGAGTATTGTTAATCAATCATCTGGTGGTAATGGTAAACCCTTTACTTACAAGATCAAGGTACCAGCGTTCAACTCTGCCAGTGATGACATTACATTCTGGCTTGAGAGATTTGAACGCGCTTGTCGAGCTCATAATGTGGATAAATCACAATATGCTAATCAGTTGTCTGAGAATCTAAAAGGTGATTCTCTGACGAGTTATGTTTGGTTGAGGAAGCTGACAAGGATAATTATGAAGTTATCAGGGCAGCCTTGATAAAGAAGTACAACTGTCAGAGGAAGGTTATCGTATTTTGTTTAAGACAATGGTACCTGAGACAGGGGTAGAATTCTCAGAATTCATTGCAAAAGCACGTCTTACATTTCAACGATGGATTGAATTATCCAAAATAGAGAAAACATATGAAGCTCTTATGGATTTGTTGCTCAGAGACAAGGTCATGTCCTCTGTGAACAAACAATTCCTTGAATTTTTACACGAGCGTAAACCTCAAACATTAAAACAAATGCAAGAATTTTGTGACCAATACGTCACGGCACACCCTGACTAACTCTTAGCAACACTAAGATTAAAGAGGGTATGCCAGTTGCGTCAGCAACACAATACAATAATAATTACTCACACAAATTCCAAGGAGCTCAAAATAAATTTGATAAAAAGGTTAGCGGGAATAAGTATCAAAACCAAGGTAACCACTCAAATCAGGGTTCTTCTCCGAAGAACTGGAATCGGGCTGACAGTCCTCGATACGCGAGGGGTGGCCATAATTATATACATTTCCGCAAAAGAAGTCACTATAGGAACTACCCAAGTTCTCCTTCAGGGAAACAACAAAACCAACATTACAGAGACACTCATTATAATGAGCATGATGATTATGTCGTGGTTGAGTAAAGTGTAGAGTATTGACAAGGGATAGTGGACTGACAGAGTTATAGATTACACACACAGAAAGGTGTAAATAGGAGATGGACTTGAGACAACCTGGAAGAAGATTTACCAAAATGATCACTCTCCCCAAGCCTCAACTCACTTTTGTCTGTCTAAGCACCTCCTGCTCTCTCTCTTTTCTCTTATCATACATAGAGATTATAGTAAAGAGCTAAACAAGTTAATTATGGATGAAAAGGGTCGTGAACAGCGCATTAATAAATGTGTAAAATTTATTAAATGAAGAAAAGCATGAAAATATGCATGTCATCACAAACAACATAAAATTTCATCAATAATCAATTAATCATCAATAGTCATCAAATACGCAAATTACACCAACAAACACACACACAGATCACCGACATAAACCTGTAGAACACAAAGAGATAAATACTCGAGTGACAGTCCTTCGGTTTTCGGGGACCAGCTGAAGTAACTCCAGTAAGTGGTGTTTTCGTATATATCCTCCATCGGTGATGGAATTAACCTGAATAACATCACTGTATAGGCGCTATCGTTGGTGACTCCCCCTACTGGCGCGAGTTGGGCTGGAAGACTCTATTTACCTCCTGTTTACCAAAATGAATAAACTGCGTTTCAGTCCGTCCGCTTTCGGGAACCAGATGAAATAGTCCAGACAGTGTATTACTTGTAGATCCTTCGTGAGGGACTATGCCTACAAAACTGTCCTTGTTGGTACTATCATTGGTGACTCCCCCTACTGGCGCGAGGTGGGCTGGGGGACGCTGTTTATCTCCTGCTGACCAACTGATTGAACTGGGCGACAGCCTGTCCGCTTTTCGGGGACCAAATGTACTAGCTCCAGGAAGAGAATTACGTGTAGATCCTTCATGAGGGACTAGCCTACAAAACTTTCTTTGTTGGTGCTAAACGTTGGTGACTCCCCTTATAGCGTGAGTGGGGCTGGAACTCTGTCCATACGTGCGAGGTTTTAAGTATCCAGGAAATACACCAGAAGAAGTCACTTGAGGACAAAGAGTCCCAGGCGCGCTTATCCGTTGCTAGGCTCTTGCGTGCTGGGTAGTAAATCCTGTTTAAACTGGTTTGGCTGTGGTTTGCTGAGTGCCCCGTTTAGGCACAAAAAGGCGGGTGATGTGGAATTCTGCTATCGGCATGCTGGGCGGTTTTGATATTCTGGAAGCCGCAATGCTCTGGCTGGTAATCCAATAGGCGAGTAGAGAACTACTACTGCGTTTGGCGATTCCAGATTTTGCGTTGGCTCCGTTGCACTGCGTGAGCTTAACTTGGCGTTGACACAAAGGGGTTTTGATTCAGGAACGGGGTTGACGATTCGTTACGCTAGCGGTATTCAGAAACCCTCTAGATCGAAGAGAATATTACGTTCTTCGCCTGACTGGAATCTGCTCTAGCGATTCGGTCTCCCTGAAACTGAGACCCAAAAGAGACACCTTTTAACTTCAAGCAACGCTAAAATCAATCTAAGGTTTTATAACCTAGTCATGCTCCGCTCCTTCCCTTCTATCAATTATAGCATGTGCCCGCATAGGCTTAATATCTTTTGTACACCCATGTAACTGTCATTAAATGTTCTGACAGCAAAATCTACTCCTCTTCTCCCAATCTCAACATACAGGAAACCTAACCTGTAGTTACAGTTAAAAGAATATGCTTATTCATCTACAACATTAAATGAATTTACATAACCAGATTACAGCATTTGACATTACACAAATAAATCGTATGTCCCCTTTGGAAAATATATTAGCATTCCACAAAATGAGTACAAAGAAGATGCAATGTTCTTGCTATAATAATACAGTTGTGGCTAAATCATAAGATATAATTATATCTATGCCTGGTGACTGCTTTCAGTGAAAGGTGTAGACTAGTGCCTAGCCACACAAGTAAGCATAAAATGATCCTCCCTTGCCACTAGAAATATATATCCAAAAGGAATAAGTGACTATCTCCTATAATCCAGAGTTATTGCCTGCATCTCACTATTCAGTTTTAAAGTGAACAATCGACACCTGACATTATCTTACAGAAATGACAGTTAATTTTGCTGACTCTTAACCCAATGGTAAGCATTCGTGGACTGATTCTACGCCTAATATCTTGTTATTGTAAGTTTAACATTTAACCCATGATAAACCGTAACAGTTTAAGCACCACTTAATAGGCCGTAGACAGCGCTACCTTATCACTGAATAAATTACTAGGAGAAGTCCTCAGAAATAAATTCACTTCCCTAACAGATATATAAAAGCTAACATGAATCTAATATAATAATTATAAGATATGTCAACTCACCCCGAAAATGACTAGAACATAGGCAAACACATTTAGTTCTGTGTTAATGTTTGCCTTATTTCCATAATGGTCTATCTCGGGCCAGGAAATTCACGAATGTCTTTGTCTATTAAAACCAGTCTACTCTTATAGTTTACCAATAAACACCTGGCATGCATATTTCTACAGATGTATCGGCGTGTAACGTAACAAGAGTAGACAGAGGTTTCTCTTAGAGACTACATCAAAAGACAACAGAAATCGTGCGAAAGTTCCCCAGGTAGAGAAATGCATAACATTATGCTCTATCTTGTCTAAGGGGCGAAAACCCAAAGATTGACCGCGATTGTTATCTTCCCCTGAAACAGATCACACTCGTTACCCAGGCCTCAAAGGGTACCAGCCGCTCGTCATCAAACGTTTTAAAGCGACCAGAGAAATTCCCCTGTTGGGACCACAGAGGGTACCCGCCGCTAACGAACCGTTTCTTTCACAGAAACCGTCTTTGGCTCGTTCTAACACTTAAAGCGGACCCGAGAAATGTTTCTCTGGTCGAACGTACCACAGGTGCGTTTAGATAACATTACGTCTAGCGTTAGCTGACCGCAGCTGGCCAGCGTAAACAACCTCGGGTGGGGTTGAGAAGGTGAAAAAATGTAGGTAGAATATGAAAGAAACGAAAATACAAAATGTCTCGGAAAACAGAACATTAAAAGAGTAATAACATTATGGACAAGATGGTAAAATAAATTATCTTTCACGTGACACTGTGGTCATCCTCTTCCCGCTCTCCCTGCGTCAGTCGCGCATGATGGAAGAGGTGCTCTTGTCTTGAATAGAGGTCTAGTAGATGGTACTCCGGTCTCAATTCTTTTCGATTCCGGGTGCACAACCATTGGAGTGAGGCAGTCACTCATAGATCCTTCTCGAGCCACTGGCAAAGTAATCAAATGCGTAACATTTGGTGGCACATTGGAGAAGTACTCTACTGCCATTGTCAACATTGCTACTCCCTTCTTTACAGGAGATGTACACGCATGTCTTCTCCCGAATCCGATCGCTGATCTTATAATCGGTCGCATTCATGGAGTGAAAGAATGCACTCCGCAACAAATTGTTGATTGGGAAAATAGGAATATGCAAACTGCTAATGCTGTAGTCACTAGGGCTCAAGCTCTTAACGTGCCTCAATCTTCACCTTCTGAAGATAACGATACACAGAACCAAGGTGATCCCTTGGAAATTTCTCGTGACTCCTTCATAAAGAAACAGGAAGATGATCCTACTTTAACAAATTCTTCACGTTAGCAACAAAAGGTGATCCAAATAAAGATACAAATCGTAAATCTTGGATTACGATGAAGAATGGCGTACTTGTACGTATGGTACAAGACTCCGCTAAATCCAGTCATTCTCAAATTCTTGTGCCCAAAAATATGAGAGTTAAAATCTTACAGCACTCTCATGATTCACAGTGTGCTGGGCATATGGGTTTTTCCCGTACTAAATCTAGAGTTCTTGAATCTTTCTTTTGGCCTTTTGTGAACAAGGACATACGAATCTATTGTCGATCTTGTAAGGTATGTCAAGAAGTTAAATCCAAAGGTCCACGCCATGCTGCACCTATTCAGTCTGCAGATATTCCAATTCGACCATTTCAAAAAATGGCGATAGACATCATCGGTCCATTTAAGACAAAGTCTGCTAGAGGACACCAATTTATCTTAACGTGTGTGAATATGTGCACACGTTGGCCAGAGGCTATTCCTCTGAAGAGCATAACTACTACCGATATTGCGGATGCTCTTTGGCTCATATTTTCTCGTCTGGGATTCCCAGGAGAAATATTATCAGACCATGGTACTTAACTCATATCGGATACCATGTCTCAAGTGATGTCGACTCTTAAGATAGAGAGATCTCTGAGTAGTATTTATCATCCTATGTCTAATGGGATGGTAGAACGTCTGAATAGAACGCTGAAAAACTTGTTAGATAAGATAACTGAAGATCATCCTCAGGATTGGGACAGGGTTTTACCCGCGGCTCTCTTTGCATACAGAGAGGTCGCCAACGAACATACAGGATTTTATCCCTTTGAACTTGTTTTTGGTGCGAAACCGCGAGGTCCTATGTCATTACTTCATGACCTTATAACTGCTGATAATATTGTCGATGACACGAAATCCTCTTACGAATATGTCATTGCACTTAGACACAAGATTATTGAAGCATGCAAATTAGCAACTGCTTCTTCTGAATTTGCAAAACAGAAGGCAAGGCAATTTGCCAATAAGAAGAGATGCTTGCGACAACTTTGTCCGGGTGACAAAGCATTTGTATTGCTACCTTGTAGGGAAAACAGACTTCTTATTTCTTGGAAAGGTCCGTACGATGTAATATCAAAAGTTTCCGATGTTGACTATATCGTCGATATTGACGGGAAGCATAAAACCTTCCACATCAACATGCTCATGGAATTCCATGAACGTCCGGATTATCTACAACCTGTTTTCCAGGCAACGGACGATTCTCCAGTCCCACATGGACATTACTCATCACTGTCAGTGATACAGGATGAGGAAACGAGTTTCTCGGATGTGAATCTCCCTTTTCCGATGATTCCACTTCATTCTAATGAGTCATGGAAAGATGTTACGGTTTCTCCCAAGTTATCTCTAGGAGAACAGAGACAAGTTTCTAATATGTTACGACAATTTGAGGATTTCCTTACTGACATCCCTGGTCAAACTGATGTCATTGAACATGACATTATACTTACTGACCATAATCCTGTAAGAGTCAGACCGTATCCTATCCCGATACATTTTCAAGCTCAGGTTGAGAAAGAGTTGGATGAGATGATACATCTGAAAATAATTGAACCATCCACATCAGCATATTCTTCGCCGATGGTTATTGTACGGAAAAAAGACAATAACATACGTCTTTGCGTTGATTATCGCAAATTGAACCAAGTGACGAAATTTGATGCTGAACCTATGCCTTTACTAGAAGAATTACTTACTAGACTATCAAATTCTCATTTCTTCACTAAACTTGATTTGTCTAAGGGATATTGGCAAGTTCCTCTATCCGAACACGCCAAACCATTTACTGCTTTTTCGACGCCAAGGGGTCTATTCCAATGGAATTTCATGCCTTTCGGCCTCATGAACGCCCCTGCAACATTCGTACGCATGATGCGTCGAATCCTATCTCATCGCTCAGATGTCATTGCATATCTTGATGACATCTGTCTTTTCAGTGATACTTGGGAAGATCACTATAACGGGTTAAATGAACTATTGTCTATCTTACGCGAGCATAACCTGACAGCAAAACCATCTAAAGCTTGTATTGGTTTTAGCGAAATATCTTTCTTAGGTCACCGTGTTGGTCATGGTTTCTTAAAAACAGAGGACCATAATACAAGTAAGATACTTAACATTTCTATTCCTAAGACTAAAAAGCAAGTGCGAAGTCTCTTAGGTCTCATACAATTTTATGGACGATTCATCCCGAATCTGTCCTCAATCATGTCACCTCTTTCTTCCTTGTTAAAGAAAGGGTCTCCTAATATAGTCCATTGGACTCAAGAATGTCAATCCTCTTTGGATAAGGTTAAAACTATGTTTTCTACTTCACCTATTTTAGTGTTACCTACTAAAGATAAGACATTTATTCTTCGTAGTGACGCTTCATCCACAGGGATTGGAGCAGCACTAATGCAAGAGTACTCCGGAACTCTGCATCCTGTGATGTATATTTCTCGGAAACTAAATGCCGCAGAGAAGAATTACTCGGTCCTAGACCGTGAGTTATTGGCTATGGTTTGGTCAATCCTGAAACTTCAAAGATTTCTTCTTGGCGCACATTTCATTGTGGAAACTGACCAGAAAGCTCTTACGGCTATTCAGAGTAAAAATCTGAAGAGCGCAAGATCAACGCGATACGCGATTGCTCTTCAGCCTTTTCATTTTTCGGTGCGAGCTATCCGTGGTTCAGAAAATGTGATGGCAGATATCTTATCTAGATGCCCACATGATTCCACCTAACCGTTAGATCCTGATATTTTTACAGATCTAACTCTAGTACACTTTTTTTCTATACTAAAATATGTACACATATGTAATATATAATATATTGATTGTATCACTACTTAGCGGTTCATTGATGTATATTCACCGCGGGTCTTTTGATGTTTTTTTCGTCTTTGATAATCATGATGTTAAGATACCTAAGATGAAATTTTTGGATAAACTATTGTAGAAATTGTGGCATTGCCAGTATTGTAGTATGCGTTGGTGACACCTCTCTGGAAATATTTATACTTAGAGAAATACTTTCTCTGAGATCTTGAGATATATTCTCACTTGTCGTGCCATATGACGACATAGCCTCACATTAGGCGTTACATTTGTTTGGAATACTTATCATCTGCGCATTGTTATTCGTGCGTTGTGAGCCTGTTGTATGATGCTCCTAGATGTATTTCAAAAAAAAATGTACCATTTTTTCCCGGGGGGTGGGGGGGGGGGGGGGGGGGGGTAATCTGTTGCGCACATATTTTTGACGCACAGATTACAAAAATACGATATGACTAATTGATATGAAAAAAGAGATTACTTTTGTTACAGTCAAAGTTATATCATCCATGATTTGATTTATACTTTTGATTATGTGGATGATCTCCCCTTGAATATTGATTTCGCGGATGAATACCGAATTTATGTAATTTCTCATTTGTTAGGGCCAGAAAATAGATTGATCTTGTTCAATATGTTTATGGCCTGAATTTATATGTATTACTTGTCTAGTGCAAGAAGATTCAGTCTTATATTGTATATCTTTGTATGTTTAGGTCGGACTATATTCTTTGTGCCGAACACTGGGGCAGGTATTCGTTTTTCGAGGCATGCGTAGTGAGTCTCGATAATATCGCCTGATATGGCTGTGTGTGTAATTTTGGGCTGGTCCCTTTTCGGGGTTGAAAAGTGATTTGTGCATGTTTTTCCAGGAGAAGTTAGTGTCTCTGCAAGAGTCTATTTGTCAGAGATTCTCCTCATGCACTTTGTTATTAATTCGGACTCCAGGTAATACCAGACCCTTTCTTTTGATGATCTCTACGTGGTTAGGCCTAGATGGAGTCGTGTTTCGAACATCGTTGGTCGTCGATATACCATTGAAGATGACAGGTTTCCCAACAGAGCTTATGTCTACATGTAACAACCTTAGTAATGTGGAACTGTAGGGAAACTCTAGGAAATTATTGATATTCAAATTGTGAATTAACTTTGGCTTATCATTATCCTGCTGGGTGAGTGAGCACAACTCAGGAAGGCAGCCATATTGTTTTCTTGTCATCGTTATGGATCACTGTCCTGAGAACAGTATACCAAACTTATTATCGGACAGTGATATGGAGATCTCACTAATATGAAAACCCCTATCGTGGTTTAACTTTATTACATAAATATTTTGATATATGTCGCTGGAGAACTTAGCCAAGGAAAAGGTTCGGCCAGTGAACTCTTTGTATGTTTACACACCCACACCCACTGATGCGTTCAGTCAGTTAGGGGATGTGGCAATAGTCTGCCAGAACATTGAATGATTCCTTATATCGTCCATCATATTTGAATGCTGCATGAAATATGATCTACTGTTCAAATGCCTAATGATATATATGTCAACATGTTCCTATGACTATGTTCCGTGCTGTCCTGATGTGTGCGTCCCTATTAAACGGTGTGAAATGCCCGCTGCAGTTCAAGTCGTCATTGCCTTGCATGAGAGTGTGTGAGAAATATAATCAAGTGGTCTATTACACCGAACCATCACACCATTCGCGTTACTTGACACTCCCACTCAGTGTCAACATGACAGGTTGATTTAATGGTGCAGAAGTAATCTAAAGAAGACCTTCGTCAGTGATGACCAGTACACGACTCTGAACATAACAGACATTCTAACAGACGCATTGCATGCAGACATTATTGGTGGTATTCGCTCGTTATCAGTACTGTAGACAGGAAGTTGTGGAGAGACATGATCTCCTATGCCATCAGACATGGTACTTGCAGAAGAAGAAGAGTTTAGATTGAAGGAAAAAAGCGATAAAGGACGTCAAAAAAGAAAGTGAAGACACGGAATAGTTTAGGTACCGTGGCATGGAAAGAAGTCAACAGTAAATAAATATTAGACACACATAAAGGTATGTTTTCAGGCATTCGTAAGAAATAAAGAAGATTGATACAGTATAGGAGACAGTAAGTTGTGAAGAGACATGCGGACATGCGTACGCAGGCATGATTGTTGTGAAACCCTGTCAGTTGACGTTTGATATTTCTCACAGGATGGACTGACGTACAGATTTACACAACATGGATTCAATGAATAAACCAGGCCAGGACTAGCCAAAGGTTTATTCCATATAATAATTTACAACAGAGCGAACTGAGTACATATCAATTCAGACTTCACTCTCTGACATTCCACGTCCGGCATTTTCAGTCATTGCCTTTATCATTCATGCTGCCCATATTTCTGTTGTCGGCCTTTTCTAATACAAACTGTAAATAAACTGCGTGTACTTTAACTTTGATCCCCACAGATACCGAAGAGGTTAACCTGCCTCGGAAACAAATCCTGAATAATATTAAATCTGCACACAACTAAAAATGGACACCTTGTCCTTCTGCCGGCTCGACTAACTTTCCACCCTCTAACTGGCGTCACGCGTTCACTCTGACGTCATCCTTCACAACGCATTTTTCTTCTTTTATAAAGTCTGCGCAACGATAATTGAAGGAACCCTCTATCGGGAAAACCCTCTATCGATGGAAGCCTGATAGAAACACCAGGAGTCTTTGCCTGGCGGACACAAATTATGTTGGGGTTTGTCGTTTGCCGAATACCCATGGTAGAGAGAAGTCATGATGGCTTGTTTCATCTCTGGGGCTGTACTATGCTTGCGGATGGCCCTGGTGTAGTAAATACACAATTTTCGTATGGCATTTTGGGTTAGACGAATATGGCCATTTCCCCCAAGGGTGACTTTTTTGTTTCCTGCAGTCAGTAATCAGTGTCCTCAGTGCAGTGGCTAATCGCTTTGCAACATGGTTGACGCACTCTTCTTTGGTTATGTCAACTTCTGGTCCATACGGTTTGATGTCGCAGAGTCTGGTGTAGGCCTTGGAATCGCCATCTGATAGCAAAACAGTGTAACGTAGCTTGTGATTTGCCACTGAACGAAGAAAGAGAACTTCACAGGATTTTACCTCCATCATTCCGGCTGACCCTTCGTAATTACGGAAGCAGTCCTTCTGATGGTATCCAAATGATCAAATATTTGATCAGCATATTTATGAAATGTTTTCTGGTGCAGGCCAGGGAGGTCTAGGTTTTCACAGAAGAGATTGAACGTAGATGGGCCCATTCCAAACATGGGGGCACCAAGAACAGCAGATTTGTTGATTGCATGTCCCCGAGGGCCGTGGCCTTCTGGTTCCCTCACGGATGTGTACGTTCTAGAAATTGCCTTTTCACATGTGTGACACACAACTTCCAGGAAGAGAGAGAAAGCTGGCACCCTGACCCTCCAGGTTGGGGGTTTTAGCACAGGACCGACACCCCTGTCTATATAAAAAACAATAACGTTACGGAAATAGCAACAGATGAAAATGTTTTGATGCAGCATGGACATCCGGAGTCTGAGTCTCGTATGACTGACAGTGGTGAAAACCGAAAGGAAGCCACTGCCATGAAAACGGATGCCCTGCTCGCAAAACACGAAACCAGAATTGGATTGTGGAATGTCAGAACTATGAATGAGGCAGGACAACTGAGGAAGATCACAGCAGAAATGAGAAACTACCGATTACATATCCTGGGAATAAGTGAGAGCAGATGGACCGGGACAGGGAGAATAAAAACAGCAACAGGAAAAACAGTACTTTACTCTGTAAGAGTGGATGGAGAGCACAATGAAGGTGTAGCTTTTATCCCAAAGACAGGAATAGAAAGGTCATTACTGGAATAGAAACCAATCAACAACAGACTGATAAGAACAAAACTGAGAGGGAGATTCACCAACACTACAATAATACAATGTTATGTACCAACAAATGAGAGCGACGAAGAGTTCAAGGACGAATTCTACCAATAGCTACAAAAGAAAATGGAAACCGCGCCTAGATATGATCTTATCATAGTAATGGGAGACCTCAATGCGAAAGTTGAAACACACAATACGTACAATGAAAAAGTAATGGGGAAATGCGGCAGCGCAACAGCAAACGGGAATGGGGATAAACTAATAAGCTTATGCAGCATTAACAAATCATTGGAGAAACGCTTTTTCCGCACAAAGACATCCACAAATTAACATGAGAAACACCAAATTGGCGGGACAGAAACCAGATAGACCTATGATGATCAATGGTAGATGGAGGCATTCACTACAGTACGTGAAAGTAAGAAGAGATGCAGATGTGGGAAGCTGCTGGACCAATTATAACTAAACAGAAAAGGTATGACATCGTCAAACTGAAGACCCCACTTACCAGAAACGCTTTTATGGTTGATATAAAGAGATGATATCAAATTGCCAATAGCCAGGAAAATGTGAACGGCTGGCCTACACTAGCTTTTATACGTGCTATAATGCTACATATAAGAACGACAGACATTAAAAGCAGATACGCCGTTTTCGCACAAAACGCAGTATCATTAAAGTTTCAGTTAGCAGTCACGGCTGTGAGCGACATTGTAGAGCAGTCTCAGAAAATAATAATGAACTGGTGTTATGCGTGGGAAGTGTGAAGTGAATGTTGTGATCCTTGGATTTTTTCCATTGTTTAGGTGGAAAAGAGAGACGCGTGAAAAATGTCGAAACAACAGAAAGACGTGTGCAAAATGTCGAAAACAGAGAGACGTATGTAAAATGAGCGAGACGTGTGTAAAATGGCAAGTAAAAAGGAGCGGTATGAAAAGGAGAGATGTGCGAGAAAGAGGAGATTAGATAGATAGAAATCTTTGCTAGGCAGTTTATAGTGTTTAGGTGAACTTCGTCTTTGAGATTATCAAGACCAGTTTTTTTTCTTCTGTTGGATATATTTTCCCGAGAATTTAATTAAGCGTAAGCACACGCACATGTTTATCGTAAGCCTCGTTAGAAGCTAGAAAGATTTTGTTGAAGTATAGTGGCGTGAAAATACCAGTTCTTTTGTTAATTTTATTTTCAAAAAACTTCTGATTGAAAATCACTGCATTCACTCAACTATATGGGTTGCTGTTTGAAAATGTTACAACTGGAAGATTGAAAAACCACTAGGCCTATATGATTGTTTGCCACACTAATAGAACAACAAAAAGAAAAAAGGGTAAGAACGAACCTGGGAAGAAAATTTGGTAAGATTAAGAATCTCCATCTCAGGCGGAAGGCATATAGCCACTTGAATGACATATTACCAAACAAAAACAAAACAAAAAAATTATTTTTGTAATAGAACCAACCAAGATAACTACTGGCCAGATAACTGACACGGGCACAAAAAGACAGCGACTGATGATGTTGACCAGAAATTAAACAACATTTCAACAATATATAAGGAAAGCAGCAAATCTTGCCTGGGATTCCAGGAAAGGAAGAGACAAGATTGGATAGCACCAGAAACATGAAACACCATAACGATTTAAAAAAAAAAGAATTGAAAAGAAAGAAAATAGAACTAAGTCCCTCAGGCTAAAGGATATATATGGCGAACAGTACAGTCGGCTGGACAAGGAAACGTCAAACCCAAACCAACAAAAGGAAATTTCTAGATGATCTTGCAAGACAGGTAGAAGAGCAGCCCTGAGAAATTAACAAAGCACAGTATAAATAATAACTAAAACCATCAGCAGAAAACGAGGTGCAAACAATATTACAATAGTAAGAGATAAAGAATGAAATCTCACCACAGCAGAGGGGCATGTAACAAAATGGGCAGAGCACTTCAGAGAAACCTGAATAAGGAACCACCAGAGACGCCGCTGAATGTTCCTGAGGCTGAAAATGATCCAGACATAAATACAGACATTCCACGAAGGGAAAAAAATCATCACAGCTATCAAAGGGTTAAAGAATGAAAAAGCTCCTGGTCACGACAATTTAAATGCAGAGTTATTTAAGACAGCTCCTGAACTAGCAGTAGAACTATTAGAACCATTATTTGCACAAGTCTGGCAAACAGAAACAACTCCAATGGAGTGGAATAAAGGAATAATTGTAAAATTGCCCAAGAAGGGCGACCTTACAGACTGCAACAACTGGAGAGGAATTACTTTCCTCTCAGTTCTAAGTAATTATCTGGATAATTATCCAGAGAATTTCAAAAGCAGTAGACCATAAACTAAGGAAAGAACAAGCAGGATTCAGAAAGAACAGAAGATGTGCAGACCATATATTCACCTTCAGGAACGTTATAGAGCAGTGCTCGGAATGGCAGAGACAGGTTTACATTAACTTTGTTGATTTTGAAAAAGGCTTTTGACAGCATACGCAGGTACAGGCTATGGAATTCCCAGCTGCATTTTTTCCATCATAAAAAGCTTCTGTGCTAATTTTACATGTAATGTTGGGCAGAACAACCTAACTTTTTAGGTGAAGACAGGAGTACGACAAGGACGCCACCAGGCGTGATGGCCACTGACTGCTTCGACAGTTGGTGGCTAAGGTTCAAAGAAGAAGAAGACATGTAGAATCTAGTGCTGTTAGTTTTTAATTCACTACACATATAAAATCTAGTGCTATTAGTTTTTCTTTCACTACAAGTATAGTATCTAATACAGTAAGTTGGTCTTTTACTGTGCATAAAATATATAGTACAGTTAGTTATTCTTTCACTACAGATATAAAATCTAGAATAATTATCTTTTCTTTCACTCACATATAGAATCTAGCATTGTTACTTTTTCTGTCACCCACATATCGATCTTGTGTGGTTAGTTCTTCTTTCACTATATATATATATATATATATATATATATATATATATATATATATATATATATATATATATATATATATATATATATATATATATATATATATATATATAATGTCCTTCACTATGAGCATCTGTATTTACCATTACTTCTGGGCCAATGTGGAGCCTGTTCCATATTCCTGCAATTTGTCCGTTCGTTTATGTGAATAAATATTTCTATTGGTCAGCTACTCTTATCATGCGCAGCACATCACCAATGCATTTCAGTCTTATTTATTTGGTTTCAAAATTGACTACATGTATTCTTGCCTAGTATTTGTTACCATGTTCTTCCATTGTTACTTCAAATATTTTTTAACATTTCGTCTTCAGATCCTGTAAAAGTAATTAGCATTTTCTACTATAATGACAGCTGTATGCGCCATCGTGGCGGAAGGGTTACATCGTTTGCACTTCCTGAGGCAAACGGGCAGAGCTCTTTTTCTTCTTGTTCTTCTTTTTCTTCCTCATCCTCCTTCTTTTCCTTCTTCTTCTTCGTGCATTCGCAGACATCTACTTGAATATCTTCAAAGAAAGCAATAGTCAGCGTGAGGCTTTTTGTATCTCCATAGAGTTTTTCCGAGTTCGAAACTATGTCTCATCATGTTCTAATCTATCCAGCTACAGAAATGGTATTTGATTCTGCTCTTGAGTTAGGAAAGGTAAAGACAGTGAAGATGGGAACTGGTCATCTCACCTCATAAAGCTGAAACCTGGTGGACTATAGGTGAAGTCTCTAACACCTCACTCTCCTACGACAGGATGTGCTAGAGAAGCAACCTTTGGCTTCACCTTAATTATAATTAATAATAGTTGCCCATCGCAAGCGAAGATGGCGACAGCTTCAGACTTGAATTGTGAGACATCAGTGCCGTGATCTCATGTGGCTAATTAGTCCTATTTTGGCCCTACAGGCCATGCCACATACGGGGCACACATGGTTAGAGCGCCCTGAGTAATGTTTGTCCGCCAAATAACAATGATTAACTATTCTAACCTAAGTAAAACTAGTTTGCACATATGTACCTTATTTCAGAGACGAGCAGTAAAGAATGGCACTGGGATTTACAGCCTACACAAGTATAAGTTACAAGATCACTTCAAGCAATGAGCTAGGAATTCCTTTTACAGACGTACGTGATAACCAGGGCGACCACTTTGAACCAACAACCGGCGTTTTCACAGCCCCTACAAACGGACTGTACTCATTTGGACTAGAACATGATAAAAGTATAGAAATAAAGGCTAAGTTTGTTGTGATCCACGAATCTTTAAACCCTAATGGTGACAAAATTGAAAACGAGGTCGGCGTTGCATGCACGGCAGCAGATCTTCTACGTGGTAGTAACAGTATCGCCAAGTCGGTGTGGATGAATGCAGGGGACAAATTGTATGTGAAACTGGCTGATTTGTATGAAGGCGAGTTTACTTTATTGCGACCATCAATGTTCTACAGTTATTTGCATTGATGACTTGGGGATATTTGTGTTTAAAGTGATTTACATGGAAGGAATGCAGCTGTGTAGGCAAGACAATCAGAGATTAAAGAAAGAAAAACGAAGACACAGAACCAGAGAGTTAAAAAAGAAAAAATAACATTAAACGAAACTGACGCATGGCTTGAGATATAATGTAATCTTTTGTTTTTAAGATAACAAAAGGACCAATACAGTTGTCTGACGGGGGAATTTTCTGATGATCAGATTACATCCTGTTCTAATGCTCTGGGTAGAGTTTTATGCCATTTTAATTGTTATGAAAAAGTGTTTTGTCACGTTTAATTAGTGCACATTGTCTGCATTTTTCACTTTTGAACTTTTTTTTTTTCGTAGGAATCGCTAGTGTCTCAGTGTCTTCTTTTATATCTTCTCATTGTAAATTTTTCCTCTTTTTCACATTTTCACTTCTCTTTTATTATCTTCTTTGTTGTCTTCTTTCTTCATAAAAACATCTTCACTCTCCAATTCATGTTCTTCTGTAGTTTTAGTCTATCTCATTCCTTCCTTATTTCTTCAATATTTCAAACTCTAGATTATTTTGCTGTAATCTTTCTTCACATCTCTCTCTCTCTCTCTCTCTCTCTCTCTCTCTCTCTCTCTCTCTCTCTCTCTCTCTCTCTCTCTCTCTCTCTCTCGTTCACTGATTTTTGTCTATCCGTAAATCAGAAATATCAACTCCGAGTCACGTTTCCCAGCCTTCTTGTTGCCTTTTCTGCCACTTTTTGTGTGTCTAGCTCAGAACATCTGCCTGTTTCTACCATGTTTCTTATTACATATGATATTCATTATTATATCTGATGTAGGGAGCCGCGGTAGTATAGTGGTTAGTGCACTGGCTTCCTAGCGCAGTGGTCTATGGTTCGATCCCCAGATGAGGTGCGAATTTTTTAGGCCACAAACGGCTCCTGGGTCGACCCAGCCCCAAATGGGTACCAGAGCAACTCTGGGAAGGTTAAGGCGGCCGGCGTGATGCCGACCACATCACCCCTAGTGTGCCGACGGTCAAGATAATATGGGCCTAACACCATATTCCCAATATGCCTCAATGGGCGTACAACGGGTTCCTTTACCTTTTTTATTTTTATATCTGATGTTCATTGCTATGTATGATGTTCATTATTGTGTTTGATGTTCATTGCTATGTATGATGTTTGATATTATGTATGATGGTTATTGCTATGTGGGATTTTCATTAGATGAGCTGTTGCAATCTATTTAGATCACGTTCCAAACGATAATGCGTGAAGCCTTACAAGCAGGGTTATGGGGTCCTCCAAAACATGTTCCTTCTCCAACTCCTTCAATTTTAGAAGTCTTGTCTCCCGACTACAGTTTTTAACTAGATACCGGTATATGACATCAAATTCGGAGTCAGAGTCCTGACATTTTCTACCGACTCCCGCTCTACTAAATAACGACCGACTCTGGCTCTACCAAAAAATCGACCGACTCCGCCGGCCTGGTTACAAGACATATTTTTGAGGATATACACAGACGCCCCATGACCTACGTGATACCCGACTTACGCAAACTAGGAATTACACAACTCAAAAACCCATTTTGGTTATCATCCTTACCCCTTGGCTTCCTAAGCAGAGGAGGTCTTCAAGAAATGTATTCCAAGCCTTTTTGTCTTGTGCCATCCGATCAAGGTCTTTATTTGTCTTGTTTATCCTTCTTACGTCTGAGATGACGTCCACTTCTCCAAGGTTTTCCTCTACCCCTCTTACCATGGGGAATCCAGAACTTCCATCTTATCTTCTTCTTCTTTGTTCACCCTCAGACGTCAACTTGAATATGTTCAAAGATCACCCTCAGACGTCAACTTGAATATGTTCAAAGATCACCCTCAGACGTCAACTTGAATATGTTCAAAGATCACCCTCAGACGTCAACTTGAATATGTTCAAAGATCACCCTCAGACGTCAACTTGAATATGTTCAAAGATCACCCTCAGACGTCAACTTGAATATGTTCAAAGATCACCCTCAGACGTCAACTTGAATGTGTTCAAAGATCACCCTCAGACGTCAACTTAAATATGTTCCAAGAAAGCAGTGGTCAGTCTGAGGCTGTTGATATCTCCGTAGAGCTTTTCTAGGAATGGTACTGGTGATGGCCATATGCGCTTTCTCTGTTGCTCTCATATGTTGGGCACCTTTGCAGTAGATGATCAGGAGTCTTTATATCAGTGCCACAGTTACACTCATCAGTAGTTCCTACCTTTAACTTGTTGAATAGATGGTATCCCAATCTGTTGTGACCTGTGCGGAGTCTGAAGATTATCACTTGTTCACTTCTGATGAGCCGGCAATACGCATCATTTTTTGTGTGGTCTGGATATTCTGCTTCCCACTTGCGCTTGATAAAATTCTTAGCCTCTTCATAAGTTATGCTTGTGTCAATTTGAAGTAGCTTCCGCCCTTCTTTTGCCAATCTGCCAGTCTCATCGTTTCCGGAGATGTTGCAGTGAGAAGGGATAATACTGCATCACAACTCTTTTGAATTGCTGACACAGTTTGTGAAACTCTTATGTCATCCAGGTCGGTATTATTTTAATTCTTCTGAGTTGCAGCCACTGACAGCGAATCTGAGAAGATAGCAATTTGTCTCTCTGAGCTTTCATCCGTCAAAGTATGTCTTATAATGCTATCAACAGGCTTCTCTAAGGTGTTACCCAGTTTTGTACTGCATTATATTTTCGAGTAAGAAGAATTTTATGTTACTATTCTGCCGTCAGTTTTAAATGTCCCGCTATGTCAGGAAGATCGAATGGCTTGTCGTTTCCACCTCGTCACAATCTTCCATCTCATCACAACCTTTCACTTCACAACCGCCGTCCTTAACGCAACAACCTTCTACATCGCCGACATTCTTTCACCCCCTCTGCTCATCCAGAACTGGGAATGCTGCTGTACTGAGCTTGCTCGATACTGAAAAGTAAAGATATTTGCGCGATACTGAAAAGTAAAGATATTTGCGCGATACTGAAAAGTAAAGATATTTGCGCGATTCTGAGAAGTAAATGTGATAGGGTGGGCGAGATGAGGATGATGCTATTGTGATATTTGATCACTCTCTTGCACACTCGCAACCGACCCGATTCAACAATAAAACTCTGATTCTTAAGGCAGGGGCTGTATTTATTTCTACAATCCTATCAGTGACATTTAAACACACGAGCAAACATTAAACAAATAAACCAACAAACCAAACACCAAACAAACACCCAGCCTGTGTTCGATTGCTAATGTGTTCAAGGCATTTATACTGTAGATCGACTCTTGTTTTCTGGTTTCTTTGGGGCGACTGGCAACGAGAGAGGCTCGTTCGTTTCTTTTTCTTTCTTTGGGTCTAATATTTTGCTGTGATACCCTGTTCAACCAAAACCCATTGAAGGGTTGCAAACGGTTATATAGGCTCGTTCGCCGGCTAGGCCCTTCTTATATAGACCCTAGGGCGAATCACTTAACTTAGTGCGCTGCGCGCATTAATTTGGCCACTTAAATAACACTCACGATTATTGCTTTAGAAGGCACGAAAACACAAATTATACACAACTATTTCTAGAGCAGAAACACAAATATACACAACTAATTTATAGGCTTTATTATGGCTTAATAATATATCTTCTATTTCGTCAGACTTTTCACATCCCAGCGTGCTGCGCGCACATCGAAAATATATGGGCGATAAATATGCCATGACCGAAAATATATGGGCGATAAATATGCCATGAACATGAAGGGGGAAGCTGGGATGTCTTTACGGCCCCATCACATATCTCCCTCCTGATTTTGTTGTTGTCCCGACAACATCACTACCTATGGCGCTTCAATTGTAACCTCTCAGATCGTTGGTGCTGCGCATGACTCTTTCTGAGCGGCGATGCTTTGGGCTGAGCTTCTGGAATAGGTACAACCCGGCTGGGGACACTCTTGGTCGTCATGTCCCTCGTCCGTTGTTGGGCTGGCAGTTGCTGTGGTCTAGAAGATTCATCTACTTGTGCTGCGTCGCTGCTGGCTTGTGACTTCTTCTTGTCAGTGCATGCAGCTGTCGACTTTAAAGGTGGGTTGCTCCTGACGTGTTTTACAGTCGTTTTGTGTGGACGATGGCCCACATTCCCCACAATCTGCTTTTGATGAGTCTCCTCTTCTGAACCTTGATGTGCACTCCCTCCTATCTGCTTAGGACGGGTTTCCTCCCCTAGACGACGACCAATTTTCTCGGCGCCCTTAGGGTGACAGTTGTCACGGCCATCTCTTGGCTTGTACCCTAAAGGCAACCTAGTTGTGACAGTACGCTTCGGGAAAGAGCTCCTTGAGGGACAGGCAGATATCAAGTGTTCAGTGGACTTGCATTGAAAACATCTCTTCGGAAGCGGGCCTTGAGGGCACTTGGCTGCCATGTGGTCTTACAGGTCTCCACAATTGTAGCATCTTATCTTTCTAGGCTTCCTCTGTGCCATGGGTCGCCTCCTGCTGCCCTTACATTCCTGACCGTCAATGCCGCATACAAAGACTGCTTCCATGCCCTGGACAGATGGTTTGCTGTCAAACTCTACTCGTTCATTCCTCGCCAGACTCCGGAATCCCTTTCTGAAGATCTTGGTCTGATGTA
Organism: Oreohelix idahoensis; assembly: GCA_024509875.1. Classification (NCBI taxonomy): domain Eukaryota; kingdom Metazoa; phylum Mollusca; class Gastropoda; order Stylommatophora; family Oreohelicidae; genus Oreohelix; species Oreohelix idahoensis. The sequence goes on from JAMPIV010007730.1 coordinate 378,591, forward strand.
CGAATACATCAATACCTCCATCATCTGGCGTGATGAACCCCCATCCCCTGTGGACACTATACCACTTGCACATCCCTTTTCGCCTTGTCGGTGCAACTGCGTTTGTTGGTGCTGTCAGCTCACAGCTTTCCTTGACCACAGCCTGACTCTCACATACACGAAGGTCTAGTTGAGGTTTCTGCTCACACACCCCCTCGTCGTGCTCTGGCTGTTTCTGCGGTTGACCTGGTTCTTTCTCTCTTTGCACCTCCTCTTGTACTGGCGAACTGGTCTCTGACATCTGTGCCAGCTGGGACTTTAGGAGGGATAATTCTGCTCTGAGTGCCTCCTCTTCATTGCGAGCTTCTACACTGGCTACCTGCACCAGTGTATCAGGCTTTTTGACTTCACATAAAGCAGCACATTCCCTAGGCACCTGGCTCACGGCCTGGAAATTTCTAGTCATCTCACTGACTAGTGGTTGCTTACTGTAGGCTTCCTCTACTATCTTGAGTAACTGCTCAGGGCTGTCCTTGGCTCCGCCACGTATCCGTAATTCACTAGAGACCATTGGTGTGACATTATTCCAGATAATGTCTAACTTGTCTTCTGCCCAAAAGGGCGCCACCTTCCACGCGGCCTCTACATCTTCAACAAACTCTTGCCAAGGGGGATTTGCCTTTCCATCAAATCGCCTTACCTCTGACCCCTTCACGTACACTACTTTCACAGGCGCATTGATCGAAGCCATCTTGCTGCAATACCGCACCGCTGGGTGTTTACAATACTTGTTCGTTTGCTGTTTGCTCGGTGTCACTGTCTGCCTATCCTGTCGACGACGCCAA